>AZIM01001496.1:183916-196457 GCA_000516915.1 Ophiophagus hannah
TTTGGAGTTTAATTATTCTTTTAATTATTTATTGTTCGTGTTTTTAGTTGTGAGCCGCCCTGAGGCCTTCGGGAGAGGGGGCGGCATACAAGTCNNNNTAAAATAAATAAAAATAAAATAAAATAAATGCTTTCATTTTGTCTCCAGAATTTTGGCCCATTACATAGTCTTTACTCATCTGTCTCATTGGAATGAATGCTTAGAACATTAATTCTTATGTCCCTTAGTTCTGTTCCCTCTTAGGGCTACATGCGGGCTTCATGTAGATTTAACAATTCCAATTTTTTTATTTCTTGGAACAGATTTTTCAGTGCAAAATCTGAGAGCTAAAATGTTGTCTCCTTTCTGGTTTGACTTGTTGCATTAGTGCAGATTTCTTCAACTTGGATCTAATACTTTTGTGAACAAGTTCAGGATTCCTCACCATTGGCCATACTGGTCTAAGCTAATGGGAATTGTAATAAAACATCTGAAAGAATCAAAAGCATAAATGTTAGTGTATGAGTTAGTGTATGATACTCTATCACAGGACTCAGAACAGTGGTGGGATTCAAAAAGTTTTACCACCGGTTTGGTGGGTGTGGCTTGGTGGGCGTGCTTTGCATGCGTGCANCACACTTTGTGCAGGTGCAGAGGCATTCCAACACACCTCCTGCAAGCCTGCACTCTCCCATTCGCTTCAGCAGCTGTTGCATGGCATTCTACTGTGCTGCGGAAAGCAGATGCGCTTCAAAAGCAGGAATAAAGGTGAGTATAGGAGCCCGGGCAGGCAGGTGGGCCCAATAGCAGAGTGGAGGAGAGAACCGGTTCGGTCTCTACTGGCTCGGCAGAACCGGTAGAATACCACCACTGACTCAGAAGTGGGTAGATTGTTCTGCAATAAAATATTGATAACTTTTTGTGGATGGCTTGGTTTTAAAGACAGCTGCAAGAGATTTGCAGCAGTTCCAAAGCAGCTCTCACAATACTGCTGGTTTTGGAGAGCTGATTTCTTGGCTTATTAGAAACTATTAGAAAATTGGGTTTACCTCTGTAACACTGCAGTATTGCAAAGCTTCTGGATGGGCTATTTTTCAATTGGTGTAAAGTTTCGTTTTAATATCTTTCCTGGCTCCTATATTCAAGTCTTTGTTCTTCCTGAATTAATTCCATCATTGATGTCACAATTTGAAATCTCTCCTTGGTTTTATTACATTCCTTTTAATTTTATTGGGTGTTGTTGACCATGTTGAAAAGGTCACCCAACTCCAGAATGATTCTGGCTTGCGTAGAATGTTAAAAACAAAAATATAACAAAGAAAATGATGATGATGTCCAGAAGAGGAAAAAACACTAATAGTAACTTGTATGCTAAAAATTTACTAAACGTTTTACCATCTACACTAGAGAAAACACTCGTTTTTTAAAAGATCTTTAAAATGTGGTTAGGGTAATGACCATACTGATCTTGGCAGGAGGGTAGGAGGATACTATAGAGGACAGATGCCATATGTGTCAGGGCTCTTTTCTTGGGTTAAATCAGATGACTCGGTTTAATTGGTAAACCCTAGCTCTGTCCAATCATACTGGATTGACAGAACTATCAGAAATAGATTACCTGTTGCAATTACCAACTACCTGTTGCAATTCTGAAACCCAATAGAGTTGGGGCAAGTCATATCTCTTGTTGGGGATGTTGTTCCAGAGAAGAGGGATATGGATTGAGAAGCCTACCTCTGAGGAAGCCTGTTGATACTCTAACGCAGGGAATCTGGAGGGAGCATGTTGTAAATGGGTTGGCAAAAGCTTTTTAGAATGGGCAGTGACATAATATCCGTGTCCTGAGCCATGAAGAGCTTTAAAGGTGACAATGAGCCTGTTGAATTGTATGTGGAAGCTGACTAATAAGCAGTTCTGCTTTCAAATTAGAGGTGGTGCCATAAGGTATTCAGGGATTTGGGTCTTCTACAGCCAGAAATATAAATTCTAAAAAGTTTACCTGCTCTGCATACATTATAGAATCTCTTTAAAAAACCATGTTCTGTCAAGTACTTTTGAAATCAAACAATTAAAACTGCATTAGACAGTATCCTGGTTCCTTGCAACATTCTAATTCTCTAAGTTTGCCTTCTTCCACTTCTCCCCTCTTTCCTCCAGGGTGTTTGATAAATTGTACTCGAAACATGTTAAAAATTATATCCAAGTTCAAGTTGGATGTAATTCCTCCTGATGCCTTTGCAGTTTGTAGTCAATAAAACTGTAGTGAGTAGTGGCAGGAGACATTACAACAATATAAAATGATTTTGAATCCTTGGCTGTATCAGATTGGACCAGGGTGTTTGGCTTTATTTGTCTTCCATACAAGAACTCCAGTCTATACAGTACTTCCTAATTACTTTCAGTTTTTAAAGATGTTTCATCCAACTAGTACTATTAAAACACTCAACAGTGTCTTTAAAAAAAAATTATAGTGACTAAAAGTTGGCAAGTGTAGCAGAAGAGCACACAAAAGAAAACAATAGTGGCTAAAATAGCCCATTCTGGCAGATTTCTTTTGAAGGATAATTATGCAGCAACAGCAAAGCACAGTTCAAAATATACTTTCAGGCTAATTCCAGATCAAATGTTGCATCCCAGAATAAATGTTCACTATAAATATTAACATAACTGAGGAGGGACAATTAAATTTTAAGGATAGGAAAATAGATGCAGACCAGGTAAAAGTCAGAACCAACTTCCAAGCAAATGCTTCGTTAAAGTCTCACAGGAAGAGCTAATAGCATCCCCAATGGAAAGCAGAACAAATTATGTCACACAGGAACAATTTATTGTAAAATTATTGCCACAGTCCAAAATATTGTTATTTACTCAGCTTTACTTTTCACCCAGTGTCTGGGACAATACATGATCCACGAGAACAGTTGCCTATTAAAAGGGAATATAATTTGGAATGCATTGATGGTTAATATGATGTCCCTGAACAAACCAATGTCAAGATCTTTCTTGGAAAATAATTATGCACACCAAGAAACCAACATTTGAAATAAGAACATGGTCTCTTCAACAAACAGTAGAAGCAAAAATTAAATGGATTTCTTAAGAACTAGGGTTTTTTTTAAGAGAAGCAACATTTTAAACAAGAAAAATAAATAGCTTTTCAAAAAGGAAACTCTTATTGCATATCCCTACATAATACGGAAAATAAAAATCTATATCCTTTGGTGTTAAAGGATTGTTGAGATAATATTCTGAAATAATTGAATACTTGAAATGTATTCCACAAATGGTAAGTGGGAAGATCATCTTGCCTGTAGGTTTGGACAGCTCAGATTTGGTTTCTGCCAGAGAAGCAGGATGATGCAATGGTGTTCTGCCTTTCCTTCCCCAAATCACTGTCTGCCTTTTAAAATCAACTTGAATACATTCCTACCTATGAAACTCATAAAATAGGTGTCATGGACTGGTTTAGAGTTATAATCTAATTCTAGCATTCTGAAGAACTTTTCTAAATTCTAAAGATTGTTTGTCCCACCTATTAGATCCCTTACCCAACTTCAGAATTTCTTCTCTACCTTTTCTTCCAGCAATCAGCTGTAAAAATATTATTGGAAATGTTCACAAGGTCAGGAAGAGAGTTTCCTGATCTTATAAACCTTTGTAATTTTGGAGGGTTTTTAAATGATTCCTGGATCATTTTCAAAGAGCAGTGGTTTCCCTGAAAGAAACTGTATAACTGAAATCACTTGGAAATAATTCCAAACAGTCCCAGAACTGACTAAGTGTGCTCAAGTCCATTTCAGGCTGAAGAAAAACCTTACCATGCAAACATATATAATACAGGTAGTCCTTGACTTACAACCATTACCATGCAAACATATATAATACAGGTAGTCCTTGACTTACAACCATTTGTTCAAAGTTACAACAGCACTGAAAAAAGTAACTTACAACCATTTTTTCATTTACAGCCATTGCAGCATCCCCGTAATCAAAATTTGTCTTAATAGCGGGACTAATTGTCTAGAAAACCATAACTTCTAGTATGTTCAAACACAGGTTGGATAACCATTTTTAATTGGAAATTCTATACCGAGCAAAGTATGGCCCAAATTTCACTTCCATGTTCATCCTCTGTAATATCCCATTTACAATTTTGCTAATGTGATCCACCCAGCTTCTGTTGTTTGCTTTATGTACCGCAGATGCCCTGCCTCCTCTCCAGCCTCTGGGTGTGGTCTTCTATATTTATTTTGACTTGGGTTTCCAGAAGAACCAGACCCCCCAATACCTTCAGATTTATCTCCAGACATAATGCCTTGACTGGGCATTATGCAGGCTCTTTATATTCAGGTGCTTTGTGCCATTCTTCTGGAATGATAGGTCTGTCTTAAAATGTCCTCAGTAGCAATACAAAAGGTGCTAGACCTGTCTATTTAAAAAGGATAGCATTATGATTTATTTAAACCATGAAAGTAGTCAGGGAGAGCTGTCAAGGAAAGATGAAGGAAGAGAAAGAGAAAGAGAAAGCAAGAAATCTTCTGAATTCAGTTTTCTACTCAGCTGTTCTCATCCCTTCTACATCATCCTAAAAATCTGTTTTACCACAGGAAAACACAATAAAAAAGCAAAATCATCAGATGGAAAGCTTTGATTTCATTTCCCAGCCATTCTGTGATTTAATTAATAAATATGATTTCATGATACAGGTGTTTCTTAAGTCAATTGTTCCAAGCTATTGTAAAATATGGCTCCATTCACATTTTTACACATATCTGCTTATAGACCAAAACTTACTGTACTTTCTCCACTATTCCTGGGTTGGGCACAATTTTACATATTGCTACCCAGACAAATAAAAAGGAATAATTATCCATGTAAAACCAGGAAGTGTATATATATTAAGTGTTTTCAACATTACAAATTGCATCTTTTTATATGTCTTTTTATGTTGTTGCTACATGCTAATGTTGCCCTGTTAAAACACTTATATTTTTGCAAACATGTAGTATAAATATAAGGTAGCAATCTAACTTATGAGAACATAAAAGAAAAAGAGAATGAGGAGGAATGAAGAAAGGAAATATTCCAGCAATAGCCCATTCCCTGTGGAGGAGCCACATCAAACGTTTACTCTATTCAGGAATTATCAGATTAGTATGGAGGTCTTGGTTTGTCTTTGTAATGTATGTAATAGGAATCGCATTAACTGAAATAAAATGATGTGAAATGTGTCAGGAGTTCTTTATTTTCTCTTTTTCTTACAGCTTTCTGTTGTCATTGACTTAAAATATATATTCCATGGCTGTTTACAAGGATATTAATTTTATGCATTACCTATTTTTCATCCTTTAATGTTGCTAAAGTTCTGTGCAACTTTAGAAATACTTTAATTTTTCTAAATTTGCTGCTGTGATGGGATCTTTTGGGGGAATGACAATAATCACAAATAAGGAGAATATCTTTTTTCTTCCTCCCTTTGTCACACAAAGAGCTTATTATACAAAAATAACCATTCTACTATAAAAACCATTGCTAAACCCACTTATTTCTAAATTTCATCACTATAATTCTTACTGTGTGCCTATAGGTTTATTTTTATGTTATGTATTTAACTTTAAGGATTGTTAGCCACAATTTGTATGACTTTGTATTAACTCCTTTCCCTCCTGTCCCCTTTCTTTGTTGTCTAGCCTTGCATAAATTACCAGGTTCGGCTCCTTTCCCAACTCTAGATGGTGGGAAAACTTTGCAGTTTGAATTCAAGCCACTGTGTATTTGGCTGATTTTGTGTCAGGCTGGCTGGAGTTTTTAGGCTTTACAGCCAAACACTGGATGCTGCTATCCTGAACAGCTGTAGGGAATTTAGCATCTCCCAGCTGTTCAGTGTTGGCACTTCTGAAGAAGATGGCATGGTTTCCAAACTCTGCCACTCCTTTTAGCTTTCCTCTTTCGAGCATCTGAAGCTGCCCCTACTTTTTCCAGACTTCCAGACACTTTTTCCAGCTGCCTGACCCTGAAGCAAGTTTATTTTGTGTTGGCCTTTGTTGTTGCCTCTTCTCACACCTGCAACTTCCTTTTTTCCTTTTGTCCAATTCACAAATGTGTATTGTGCATTGTGGATAATACACAGACTGCATCTAGGTGCAGAAAGTATCTTTCATTTATAGCAGGAGCACAGGAGTGCTCCAAAAATTCAGCCTCAAAATCCAGGTGGAAAGAAAAGAGAAAAGGCTCTGGCAGATCACTACAAAGCTCTGCTTCCATAGTTAGTAATATAAGCCCATGCTAATACTAATCTTTTGCTTTTTCCTGTCATTTACATTGCATAATTTGTGATCGACCACATTTAGACAAATCCAGTCCACAATCTGGATTTTATGATTCTTGATAATGCTTCTTGTTTGATAATACCAGGCAGGTGCCAACCCAAGACATTCAGAGGGCTAATGGGCTAAGCAAACTGAACTGGTGATGCTGCAGGCAAGATTGTGATAGTTGCTGGTAAAAGAGGCAAGCATCAACCATAGGACTATCTTTGTTTTCCATCTTGTATTCATGCTTTGATGTGCACATAATGCTGCAATAGTGAGAAAATCTCTTCAGAAGAATTGCATATATGTGTATTATGGCAGAGAGGGAAGCCACCCCAACCTGCATCAACTCTGATCACAATCTATACAGACAACAACATCTGTTCATTTAATTATTTATTAATTATTTCTACTTTTGCTCTGAAATAATCCTTCCCATTTATGTGTGTGTGCATAGATAATTATTCCAGCCTTTTCTCTACACGCAGAGTGGGATAATGCAGAAATGGAAATGTATCTGCTTTTTGTAATATTCAGAATTGTCCCTAGACTTTGGGTTAATGAATGAATCTGTGGGCATACTATTTCTCAGTTTCTGATTTCCATCTATAAAATATCATAGTAATTGAATCACACAGAACAAATGGGGAAATATGATTCTTGTGGACATTGAGACCTAAGGCAGGTTATAAATTTGTAAGACACAAATGCTTTTCTTTGCTTTTGTTAATAATCAACGCTTCATTTCCAGGAAAATGGAGTGAACATAGGCCAAGTTCTTTGAAAGCTCTTCTTTGTGTTTCTTGTTAAACGAGAACTATTTTTAGTTGAAGTGAACATTCTATTACTTTATATCAATTTACATATCCAGCAACTAAATCTTAATAATGACAAGAGAATTTGAAACTCAATCTTGGCAGAAATTAAGCTTGACTTTCCAGGTAAAAGTCCAGTATATGAATATTAATGTTAAAATATCACTTGTCTACTTTTTCTTTCTTTATTTTAACCCAGACGCTTATCCCAATTCAGAAGTGATCTATGTGTGGACTAACACCTCAGCAACTTCGGTGGTAGTAGCAGAAGATGGTTCTAGGCTTAACCAATATCACTTGATGGGACAAAGTGTAGATTCTGAAAACATCAGTACCAGTACAGGTAACAAAATTGTCCTTTGACTTGTATTCAGGAAGGAAAGGTCTAAGGTTCATGCTCATGGGATGGTGCTTTTTCAAAATAAGTCATATTGATTGGTTTGCCCCTTTCTCTATGCCCAATATGAATTTTCCTCAGTATTTTCATACATGTTTGATTGTTACTTGTACCGTGGCCTATTTCATTCATTCCTGTATGCACACCACGTTGCATTGATAAAACTATCTCAAGCTGGGAAGAAAATAATAAAACAGACAATAATTTTTAAAAACTTCATCTCAGTAAAATCAACAAACTATAAATAAAACAAAACCACAAATTCTATCATAGTCATTCATTCGTAAATATCAAATGAAAAGTCATTTAGTTGCCTGTATCTTTAGACAAGATAGAATGCAAATACATATAAATAAAGTAGATACTTTACCACTCGTAAAATTTCATCATGAAAAGTCAGTCAATTTGGCATTAGATGCAAAGAAACCCATCTTACATCATCACTTAATGCAATTTCCTTTCCATTCCGTTCCATCTTCAGATTACAGCAGATTAATATAGGGAGAAGCATTTTTTTCAGGCAGCAGTTTTTATTGTTTAGACTCTCTAGATAGGCAACAGAAGCAATACTTCACCACTCACACTTTATCAGTCATGATTGAGTTGCTGAATGATACCACTGAACAGTATTGTGACAGGAAGGGTAATATAGAAGAACTATTAGTGATATTTGACTTAGGATGGCTTGTTCTTCTGTTCAAGTTACTATGAGTTCAGGTGATAATCATGTATATCTTTTACCCATCCCAATGTAAAATCAGATTGTGATTCAAATTTCAATAAAGCCATAATAAAATTCACATAATATAGGTTGGATGTTTTCTCTGTAATAATATTGCATCATGTGACATTCCCTCATAATTAAGGTCTGATTTTCAACTTTTATTGTATAGAAATAAAGAAAAAAGAAGGTGCTTCATGCTGATTGCATGTTTTGAGATGCACAATATTAGGACATGCAGTACTTTGGATGCAATTCAGAATTTGAATGAACCACGAAAATAACTCTTTAAAGCAGTTTCACCGACTCTAGGATATATGGTTGCCCTTAAGAATTGCTGTGTGATGCTGGAGAGAAAAATATGGATGGTTTTTTTAAGGGATGGGTATATCACACAAGCTCCTTGCTGTGTTTTGGGAATCTGAAGAGCTGCACAGCCCTGATAGATGTTGTCATTTCATTAGTACATGCTAAAACGATTTATGCTTGACAATGTACCCAAAGGTAGCTATAGATAGGATGGTTAGTTGGAAGTAAAAAAGGTTTTATTATACTTAATCAATAAAATTATGCCTAGATGTAAGAAAAATTAAGGCCATTTAGTATAAATGTACAATGAAAAATTATCAGATACCTATTAAATATGCCACAATTTTATAAATGGATTGTGGGTTAAAAAACACATTCATCAGATGCAGTATTCCTTTGCTTCTAAAAAAACTTTGCTTCTTACATTCTGCTAAAGAACATTTCTTTCTGCTGGATAAAACAGATGTAGCTGACAAACTATCCAAGCTTGAAAGAAGCACTAGGAACAGAGAGCTCCTTTGCAGTTACTTAAACTGCTATGTCTTTTGCTAGCTTATTTTCCCACAGGAGCCAAGCAAGCATCTATACATCGATTTCTTCCCCCATCTCAACAATATGTTCAGTAAAAACTTTGGGGAAAAGGAGAAGGGAAACGTGGCAGCTGTGGGTGGCCCTGCTCCATAATATGTCTAGACACCACATGTGGGGAAAGGGATGCTAGGAGTCACATTTCTGTACCTGGAAAAAATGTGCTGAACATGGCAGTACAGGCCTAAAGAGCTTTCATGCCAGCCCAGCCATCCACATGAGGATTTCAAGGCAATTGTTCCTTGTTGTTTCTGGAGAAGTGTGCATGAAAAAGGACAGGTGATAAAGAGGTATAGGACCTGATTTATGCTCCCCTTGCTTCTGAGAATGAAGTAGAAATTGTGGGTCCTGGTAATTAGAGACAGAAGACCCTGCCTGAGAGCTTGGAATCAGGTGGCTCCATGCTGTGTTTTCCTCTGTAGATTTTGAAAGAATTCCAATAAATTGATGGAACAACCCAAGAAAACACTGGACTTATTTGCTGTTCGTGGCCCAGGCTCCCATAGCATGCCAGCAGGGTTCCCTCTTAATTTGAAACTTAGGGAGAAAAGAGGTCATCTGCTTATTACTCTGTAGGGAGAATAGATATTTAAGTGATTTGTAATAGACCCAGAGGCATGCATGTACACACATATACACACACACATCCCCTAGAGTCTGAAAAGATTAAAGAATGGCAGTGCTTAAAGTCTTGCCTGCTCAATCAGTGAATGAACAAACTGTTCCCAAAATGACAGCCCCCTGAGAACTCAGTCAGTTTTTTCAGAAAGTCCACACAATCTCAAAAGTGCAAAAATAAAGAGAAAGGAGCAGCATTGCAAGAGACGGTGCAAACATCACAGTCACCTTAACACAATCAGATTAAAAAGCACAATATCTCCCTTCTACTGAATTCCACAGAGCACTCTGAAATCGAGAAAGCTGTAGCACTAATTTTCTTTCATGAATGGCAATCAGAAGGAGAGAGAGACACACAATTCTAGATCACTCAAAGACCACAAGATCTCACAAGGGGGAGGGGACATTGACCAATAATATAAGTTCATCATAAAATATTCCTTACCAGTTCACCATTATAGCAGCATTATTCTCTGCAATGAATGGCAGCTCCCCTTTCACTTTCACAGTCACCAAGAAAAAAGTCCAGAAGGTTTCCTGAAGCATCTCCTAGATCTGTGTGGAGAAGCTTTCTAAGAGCAAGATGTCCACAGGGAATGTGCCAGGCTGCCAGGCACTTATCCAGTTCTTAGCAGTGCTTCCCAAGGCTTCTGGCTCACGCTACACTAAGGACCAAAAGAGATTCTGAGGACAATCCACAATCAGAGCTTTATCCAAGAATTATCTTCCATGGTAATTAACGGGTACTGAACATAATATATATATATAGCTTTCTTTCCTCCCCCCCCCCTCCTATTTCCCTTTGCAATTGTCCCAGGTTACCTCTGATCAGGTTGAGCTCTCAATACAGCATGGGTCAGAAATAGTAGGACACAGATTGTAACTGAGGATTAACAAAATACAGAAATCCGATTTCACACAGGGAAAGCATTAGTCAACGAAGGATTTTCCGGTCTTTAGCAAGCTTTTGGGATGCCTGTAATCAGGATTTCTAAGATGTTGTTTCCTTTTCTGAAGCTGAAAATATAAAAATAACACATACAATTTATGTGTTATTTTTGTCACAATTTCTTAAGTTAGACAAAACCATATGTGTGTGTGTTATATATTAAAATTGAATCACATCAATTTTTATTGTAGTCAGAGACCTGTACAAAATCCTAAAAGGGAAAAAGAGACAAGGCAATGATAAATTTCTCATTTTATTTTCACTTTGCTTCCTACATTCAATTCCTACATCTTCATCTTGGTCCAACTAGGGAGAACCATCTCTGGATGCAGGCTTCTCCTTGCTTGAGATTATGAACTAAAGCCAAATCAGTTTGTACCATGAAGCTGTTAATGCAGTATCCACTGGTCTAGCTGAGAAAGATGCTGTCCTGTGTCTGGACCTTTTTTGTTTGAGGCAATCAGATGTTTTAAGAAACAAAAACAAAAGTGATTCAACCTGTCTCGGAATGGATGAACACTCCTGGGCCTTCTAGCTTATTTTTGAACCCTGTTGTTATAACAGAGGAGTGACTTTGCAAAATGCTGAGTTATAGAGGAGTTTTAGATTATTTTTCCTGTAATAATTAGATCAGGTTGGCTGGGGCAAATATTGGTGGTATAAAATATGAGGATCACAAGTTTTTAGATTTAGTTGCTTTGTATCACAGAAGTATTGATACAAAAAGAGGAAAGTTCACATTATACTACTTAGCTTTTCCTAATTATCTTCCTATAAGTGATTTTCCATAAACTACACTTTTTAAAAACAGAACTACTCCATACAGTTCTTTTTTTTAATTTGTGTTAAACATTTTTGTATGCATTTTCCCCATTTTTAATGTATGTCTTTCTTAAATATATATTTCATTGTGAAAAATTTTTAAGGTGCCAATCCCTGCTAAAGCACATGTTCTGTGAAATACTTTTTTATCTTATTAAAATTTGAATGTGTATTTGTCATCAGTTTTTTTTCTTTTTAAATGTTGTTTATATTTTTACATTTTTGTATAGATATAATTCTTTTCATCCAAACATTTCAGTTTTGTTAAATAGGCAATTTTTATCCATCTGATCTTAAAATTTAGGTTTCTAATGCTGCTATGGAGATGTTACACACAGTTTTCCATNTGTACATATTGGGTCCCAGTTACACCCAGCCATGGCTGGTCATATGTGAAGGACAATGGTTTTGAATTCTTTTTCCATGTGTTTATTTGTTGAAGCTGAATTTGGAGCATCTTAGCATGGGAAGAAAAGAGTGTCACCTGAGTTTAAATAATCATTGTGTGATTGAGAATATGATGTGTGTTCTATACAGTAAATTGTAGGGCTGTGCAAATGCTTTTAAAGAAATGCTTCACAAAACACAAAAGCACTTTGAAGGTCATTAAAGCAACTGCATCTTTGCTCCAAGTTTGCATGTTGCTGCTTCCAGCTGTCTCTACATGCAAAGCAAAGGGGCTGCTTTAATGATTTAATCCTTTTTAATAAAAGGCTCATTCGGGCAGACTTGAAAATTTGCTTTCTCGCATCCTCAAGGCAAGTTGAAAGTATGTTAGTATGTAAAGAGTGGTCTTCATAGCATTGCTCTTACCATGTTAAGTATAAGCTGCCATCACCTAATAAAGTAGTTATTGATGCTGCTGTTCTGGGCTGTGATAGTGCTTTTGTACAAAAAGCCTCATTTGTACAAAAGCAGACTGTAGAGAAACAGACGGTGTCAATCACCAGACTGCAACATGCAGAATGACTGCAGCCAACTCATACTACAACCACCATGACCCTGGTCACCTTTCCTTTCCATTATTTATTT
>AZIM01001496.1:206157-223320 GCA_000516915.1 Ophiophagus hannah
CTCAGTATACATAAAAGAAAAGATACAAGATGACTTGTCAAGAGTCAAGAATCATCAGGTACAACACTAAATGGTAGTCATAGATAGTCATATATAGTCATAAACACTTATCCGTTTAATTAACTAGGATGCTGTAAATGACAATGATAAAAATCCGATGAATATTCTATTATACATTGTATAGCCAGAGATTGTAGGGACTCCATATAAAATGCATTTTTAATGACCAAGCATCTCTTTAAAAAAATAATAATAATACAGTTTTCCAATGTTGTTGTTTGTTTCAGAAAAAAGAACGCGAATTAATGGCAAATAAAGCCATAAACACCTATGCTGCTGGAAAGATGACACCCACATTAAACATACCAAAGGACTCCACCCCTTCAGTCATCTCCAACTCTGTTTCTTCTCCAACCATACCCATTGAGAAATCAGCTGAAAACAAAAAGACGTATAACAGCATCAGTAAGATTGACAAAATGTCCCGAATAGTTTTCCCCGTCTTGTTTGGAACATTTAATTTAGTTTATTGGGCCACATATTTGAACAGGGAACCTGTTATTAAAGGTGCTGCTTCTCCAAAATAAATGGAAGGACTTCCAGATCAAGTGTTAGCCATACTTGCAAAAACAAATGCTACCAAGGAGAATTTGAGGTTCCAAAAGATTTTTGACCTTTGGGCAATATTCTTCAGGAAGTTTTTGCATGTTTAACAATATGTACAAAATTATTCTTGCCTTGATTATTTCTACATGTAACCTCAGATGTTTGTGACAATTACATAAATGGCAGCAGACACTAATCTTTTTAGGACAACAGAAGACTTGGAACATAGCTTCTATGCTGCTGGGTATCCTGCATTGATAGTTTACAAATGAAATAGGGTATATTTTTTAAACTGTTTGGGCATATAGCATATCTGCCATTTTTTTATATTTCGAATGTACATTCATGCACATAGTGGGACTGTGAACTTTGCAACCTGCGGAGGTATTCTTACAAGCTGTTTCAGAGTTGGTCCATGCTGGAACACTCTAGCTCATAGTCATGCTGAATGCACATGAAGTGGATTAACAGCACCTCTTAAGAGCACATGCCCACAAGCAAGTTTTGGCAGACCACTGAAGTCTACACTCCTCCCCTGATAACTTGGATGTGTGGAACAAACATTACCGCTCAAGTGTCACAGGCACAGATTTCTTTTTGCCTCTGAATGCAACATTTTTTTATGAAGGCCATCTACACTTTGAAATACAAATCTCTGAAAACTGGACTGATTTTCCAACCTATTGTCTGTCCTCAGCTTTGATACGTGGTAGCAGTGCTCAGTGTGTAAAACTGTCCAATACTTAATACTGATGAGAACTGCTAAATATCACTGGTGCCCATGACATACATACTATAGGGGATCCTGAACCCCTGTGATGACTGCCATGGGTAAGACTTTTCTAGATAATGTCATAGAATGCATAATATTCAGCAGTGTACGGGAACTGGCCCTTCCTTTCTTTGCATTGTAAAAANGTGTAGCGCTTTCTGTCAGTATATCAGCCACATTCTCTTGATTCTTGTCCATGACTTGGCATTTGAACTGAGTGACTTTCTGCAAATCAAGTGGCTCCCTCCTTAGTGGCTTCATAGTCCCAGAAGGCTCAAGTAGCTTCCGAACTTAGGACTTTGAAACAGTAGTGGCCTAAATGCGCTGTTGTGCCTGTAAAGCAAGGTAAAGACACTGAAAGCTACTCTCCCATCTGCTCACCTGCACTGGTTAATTCAAGCAGACTTCTTCACTTCTCTGATAAGGCCAGTCCTGGCAATAACACTGTGGTTGCCTTCTCCAGATGCCACTCTGGGTTTACCCATTTCCACTGTTCTTTCTTTGCCATTCTGAGAATCTTAAAAACTGCCCCATGGCTACCCATTCTAGGCCACCTTAAATTTTACAACAAGCCACAACAGTGACCATAACAGAGGTTAGTCATATGTAATTTAGCAGATTTAGCTGCTCCATTTGACTACTGCTTGCAATGAAACGTTATTATTTCCAATATATGTATGGTATTATTTATTTGGCCTTCCTACAAATTGCTTCCTTTTTTTCCCCGTTAATATTCAAACTATGGCACCCTTCCAAAAGAGCAACATGCCACGGTCGGTATGAAAAATTAATATAAAACTATTAATCAGTCCCATGTCAATAAAAGGTTACTGCAATGATATTGCTTGCATTGTAGCAGGCCACAAGAAGAGCAACTACAGAAACCTCAGTTGACTACCTAGAACTTTGGGTATGGCTAGTCTAGAGAAAAGAAGGATTGAAAGAATACTGGAATACTAGTATTTAAGGGGCTGCCACAATGAGGTGCTGCCACAAAAAAGGGGGTCAACTTACTTTTCGAAGCATCAGAGGGCAGGACAAGGAGCAACGGATGGAAACTAATCAAGGAAAGAAGCAACTGGAATTAAGGAGAAACCTCCTAACAGTGAAAACAATTAACCAGTGGAATGGTTTGCCTTCATATGTGGGTGCTTCATCACTGGAGGTTTTTAAGAAGAGCCTGGACAGCCACTTGCCTGAAATGGTATATAGTCTGCTCAGTATAGGGTCTGGTACTTGAGCAAGGAGTTGGATGATAAGACCTCCAAGGTCCCTTGACTGAATTGAATTGAAACTTATAGATGTACTACGCTTTCAAACTCTGGCACACAAAGGAAGATTTATTTACTTAACTTAGTATAATTCTTCTCTTCCCAAATTAAAAAGCAGTTTTAAAAATGAATGCAAAACAGCATGAATTAGAACAATGTTGAATCAGTTGACCAATCTACCAAAATTACTCACAGTCTGAATCTTACTAGCCACATAAGAACAAAATCATAGCTCATTAAAGCCTTGACAGTTTCCAAAAGTTTGATTTTCCTGCATGAAGGATAAAAAAAAAACATGCTGTACAAATTATATATCAGTTAGGATTGCCTAAATTGATGGATCTCTGCATAAGAGGTACACGAAAATGTAAAGCAAAAAATTAAAATTGTTTTACCCCAATAGTGTGTTGGAAATAAATCATGCAGAGAGCAAATATATTGCCACCTTTAATGACAGTGGGAGGATAATTTGGTGTAGAGTTTAAGATACTACTTGGCTAGAAACCAAGAAACTGTGAGTTTAGTCTTGCCTTAGGCAAGAAGCTGGTGGGTGACTTTGGGCCAGTTCCTCTCTCTCAGCCCTAAGAAACAGGCAACTTCCAAAATCTTTTCAAGAAAACTGCAGGGACTTGTCCAGGCAGTTACCAGGAATTAAGAAAGATTGACTCAAAGGAACGTGGGTGTGTGNGTGGGTGTGTGGGTGTGTATGTATGCACACACATACACACAAAGACAATTGACTTCTTTACATAGACTTCATAACAAACAAAATGTGCATGAATCACATTTTTTTTTGCCTTTTACTGCATTTCAGTGACACCTGGCAGGGTGGGACATCTTTCATTGATGCCATTGTTCCAGGATCTCAGTCACTGTGAGAACAGGCATTTTGATATCCATGGAGCTGTTTTAAAATGCACTTGCTAAGACTCTGTTCACTGATTACTTGAATTTTAAGGCCATTATCTACATACCCATTAGGAAAGTGAGGAATTTTACCTTTCAGGGAAATACAAACTTTGATTCAAATTTAAGCTGCTTCTTGGCTCCTTAATCATCACTGCTCCTAAACCGTCATAAAATGCATGAGATTACATTTTAAAAGTAGACTAGAACAATACCCAATTTAATTCTTCATTTTTATAAGAAAAACATAAACATTTTTAGAACATTTCCCTCTAGTGTTCAGACAAAATCCTTCTACAATATTTCTACTACAGTAAAGACAAAGAAATGAAGTTCCATTTCAAAACTGTTTCAATCAACTTCACCAGTATTTGGTTTGGTACCATGCCTTTTGGATAACTTATATTTCCAATGTTGTTTGCTTTGTTTGTGAATGATTAAAACATGCAGTCCTATGCATGTATACCTGGGATTAATTCCCACTGAGATCCATAGGACTTCTGGGAAAATGTGAAGATTACTTTGAAAAACTGCAGTCCTATGTACATTGAGTTGGAAGAGAACACAACACAACATGTATTTTTGTGTAACTATGCCTAGTACTGGGCTGCGTATGTAATTTGAGTTTACTTCAATGGGTTGTTTTTCCTTGCATAGAGACATTGCTTCAGAAGCTTTTGTAATTTTATCTTACTGTTTAAATTAAAAAAAAGAAAAGAAAGAAAAAGGCTGTTTAATGTCATCTTTTCCCAAGTTTGTTTGTCAGGGGAACAAGTAGGACCTACCACAAATGTTGTAAAGTAAAATATTCAGGTCCGGTTTTCCATCTCTTTTCTGTAGCCCATTCATGGGAACTGAATACTCTTAATTCAGTTGGGAGTTTTTTCATTCCCTACCCCAAGTTTATTGTACTTCAGGAAGTGCTGATACCAAGCCTGTTGATATCACCTTGTGCTAGAAAGTGATGTTTGATTATCAGAAGCAAACAGGTCCCATTTGTTTTTTTGCACATTGGGTTATGATTCAGTCATACATGCCCTGCAGCATTTGACACCTCTAATAACCTAGTACAGTAGCTGAATTATCTGGCCAATAAAAGGACAGAAAGAGAGCAGTCTTCTGGATTTATTCACTTATTAACTTACCTGAGATAGCCAAACACAATATAAGCAAAAATCAAAATCAAAGTAGTCTGTTTGAAATTTCATTGCAATTCTATCTTAATAAAAAAAGTCAAAGCTTAAAAAAAGATAAAGTTTTTCACTATCCAATCATGTCCAACTCTAGGGGACATTGCTCATCTCTATCTCCTAGTTGAGGAAGCCAGCATTGTCTAAGGATGCTTCTGTGGTCATGTGGCCAGTATGACTATACACTGAGGTGTACAGAATGCATAACCATTCCCACCAAAGTAGTACCTATTTATCTACTTGCATTTGCATGCTTTCAAACTGCTCAGTTTGGTAGCAACTGGAGCAAGAATGGAAGTTCACCCCATTATGCAGTATTTCGGTCTCTGCCCACCTGGTCAACAGCCCAGCATCTCAACCACTAGACCACCACATCCCCTTAATAAAAATATAAAATAATTAATGAAAATTAATAATTATAAAAGAAGTAGCACAAAACAGCATCATGGTGGCCTAGAGATGGCACTCTTACCTCACAATCAGGAGGCTGTGAGTTCAATCCTAGGTGGCAGCAGATATTTCTCAGCGCAAAGCAAACTGCATAGGTGTCAGGAAGCGTGTCCGACCAATAAACGCTCAGTTCTATTTGGTCATGCTGACTCCACCTAGATGCAAGGCATTACAGGGTCATTAAAACAAAAAAATAAAAATAAAATAAATAGCACCTACCAACTCAGCAGTAGCCTATTTACATCCCAAAGGTCAATCTGCCAGCAAAAGGAGAAGAGAAAGAATTAGTAAGACCTCCGGATTAAACATATCCAAAGACTGGGAGGAAAACTAAGCTAGATTCCCATTAAACAGTTCCCTGAGAGTGCAGAGGATGATACCAAAAAAATCTTAAAAGAGCCTAAAAGTACCAGTTAACTTAAATAGCAAATACAGCCTTTAAATTATCCTCAAGCTAGATAAGATGCTATCGGTGCAAACCGATAGTTTATTCCAATCAGTAAAATAAAGTTGTCTAATAACATGTTCTTGTGTTAATTATATTGTAGGCAACCACTAAAATATGGACTGCTGAATTAAGGGCTAAACAAGAGTTACCTTAGCTGTGCACCTGTCTTTTCAAAATGCTTTCCAATACAGGTGGTTCTTGGATCTTACAACACTCAATGCCAAAATGTTGAACAGATTCACCAACAGCTTCATACATATTTAAATAACATGAGAAGTGTTATCAATCCTTCTGAGGGTTGCCATAGGCTAATGGTAATTATGCAGAATGGAAGCTTCCCAGAACTAAGTGTCAAAATGTTCCTTTCAAGAAGGACCAAACAATGCCATAGGTCCTATCTCACTCTGGCATAGAGGTATTCACCCTCTCCCATCTAGTTTCCAGCATAAAATGCCTACTAAGGGGACAAAATCTGACTGATGATAGCTAGACCTGAGTAAATTTAGATAATCCATATCCTTCAGATGTCAGGAACAGAAATAAATTCTTCAGCATTTTGTGCATCAATGGAAATTAGTGACTGGATCGAAATGATCAAACATGTTTGGGTTTTTGAAGGGATTTTGTTAAGGAAAGCAAAAGTCAAATTAACAAGCAAGAAATCAAATCCACTAATTAGTACTCACACAACCACATGGACATTTTAAAAACCATTCATTAGCAAGAATGAAAGAATATTGAAGTTTTGTCATGGTCTTCATACAAAATTTTCATTGCTGTTGAAGAACTAGTAGCATTCTCATAAGTGACCTCAGGACTTCAAATATTGTTTCAGTCAATCTGAGGCTTTTAATTAATTAAAGCAGTCATTTACTAAGTCATTTACTAAGTTTGACTCATACCCCAAGCATTCTCTTCCTAGACTTCATTCTTTTATACAAAGGCCTTAAGGAGTAGCCCACAATTATGTCTTACTTATTTATCCATATACTCTCAAGAGCTCCTGGTGACTTACAAAAATATAATTAAAACATCTAAAGAAAACATCCCTTAAATATTATTGACACAATACTGCACAACATTTTTAAAATGTGAAGATAGTAAGTTTTCAATCCCTTCAAAATAATAATAATGCTTCAATTTACAATATGGGATAAACTCTGCCAGAGAAAGTAATATACCACCTATAGCAGGACCTGCAAACAATTATTCCATGCTAGTTCAGGGTAGACCATAAAGAACTAAGCAGACTTGTACATAAATTGGTCCTATGCTATGCAATAAAAAGTGGAGAATAAATAAGGTGGAAATGAATTACCATAATTTTCCCTTACAGCAGGTGAGTCCTCTCCTTAGCTGGAATGAACTAATAAAGCCAACACAGCACATGATAACATAGACAGCAGTCACTGCAAATTACTGAAGGACATCATGTTGTAGGTTCTGTGGCCCGTAAATTAGCCTCTGGTGTGGCATAGGATCATGTATTTATTTGTAAGAAATAAAGCCAAGTTGTGTGTGCCACTTGATAGAAATAAAAATTGCCTTCCATTCTCAAGGTTGAAAGAATATTCAGCTGGCACTCTTGATTGGCTTCCGTGTGCAGTAGAGGGTCCAATTCTATCTATCACCCCAGGCAATATATTCATCCCATTTGTCCCTACAGAGACCAATTCTGAAAGTGCATTAATGGCTCACATTTGGCAACTAATTTTGCCCTCCAATTTTCTTCTTTATATATAGGCATTCCAGTTCTGGTATTTTCTCCGTTATCAGAAACAGCTGCTGAAATGTAAAAAATAAAAAAAAATGGTAAGAAAAGACTGTCAGCTATAAATGGAATAACATTTCACTATAATGAATGATACAGTGGAGAAAGACGAAGTTTTAGATTTTTCATATAAGCATGAAGGTCACTGTGGCCTTAGACCTTACTTGATTCATAAGGTGGTAGTTATTTTTTTTTAAAGTGCTGTGCGTTCATTGATGAAAATACTAACAAGCATAAACTGGTACAAGAAGACAAATTTCATTTTGAAGCACGCCTTTTTTTTTCCTTACTGTCTTATAGTGCAGTGTCATTAAATTTTAAGGAACGATTGGAGTATTTTATATAGAATTGTGGAATGTATTTTCTCGAAATATATCTGACTGTATAAACTAACGGAGGATGATATGCATAGCTTCTAGTTACAATGGCTATGTTTTGTTCCTAGGAGAAAGGCAGAAGTGCCAGATTGCCAGGCAATATAAAAAGATGCTGTTACACTTATGACCTGTTTATAGTTTTCCCTTAGGTCTCTAGATTAGATAGATATCATGCTAGGAAGTCTTTGCATTGGATGGCTCTTCTATTTTTTTTTTTTGAGATTGTGAGCAATAAACAAAAGTAATGAGAATTGTGGTTTATCCTGCATCTCTGACATCCTTCACTCGCTAACTTTCAAGCACAGTTTTAAAATCCTTATCTTAAGATGGGTGGGGGGAGCATACAACCACTGCAGTAGTAACACTGATTTCTTTCACGTTACAGATATTGTCCCTGTAGGGCAGAAATAACACTATGTTATATTAGTTGTTATTGCAGGCATATAGTAAGTTTAATAGTAGATAATAATATTCCATCATTGGTTTCTCAATTTGAAAAGACTTAACATCACTCCCTTGGATCATGGTCCAGTGCAGTTGAGTGCTACATGCATGGAAGCCAACCAATAGGTCAATTCTTAAAGGCAAAGCTTACATTTCAATTAGGCTATGGCAAGTAAGAACTGGACTATTCTGCATGCATGACAAATTTTATGACAATTGCTAGGTCAGATTTCCTGGTATACAGGTAGGCAAATTCAGGGAGAGATTGGGATGACAGTGTGACACGAAAGGATCTGTCATTGGTGCCCCTTGTAATACCCCTTTTGGCCATTACAGGTAGTTCTCAGCTTACGACCACAACTGAGCCCAAAATTTCTGTTGCTAAGTGAGGAAGTGAGTTTTGCCCCATTTTACGACTTTCCTTGCTACATTTGATAAGTGAATCACCACTGTTTTTAAATTAGTAATGCAGTTGTTACATGAATCTGGTTTCCTCATTGACTTTGCTTCTCAGACATTTGCAAAAGGGGGTCACATGACCTCAGGAGGTCACATGACCTCAGGACATTGCAACTGCCATAAATGAAAGTCAGTTGTCAAGCATCCAAATGTAAATCATGTAACCTTCAGGATGCTGCAAAAGTCATAAGTGTGAAAAATGGTCATAACTCACTTTTGTCAGTGCCCTTGTAACTTCAGACAGTCACTAAATGAACTGTTTTAAAATCAAGGACTACCTTCAGTTTTCTATGTATGGTTATGGCAAAAATGTAACATTGCATTTCCCCCCCCCGCCCCGTTCTATGACCATAATGGTCTACATCAGTGTTTCTCAACCTTGGCGAAGGGGTCAAGAAAGTCAAGATGGCAGCTATAATTGCATAATTGAAGTCCTGTCTCCTTTTTATGTTGTGATGCATGTAAAAAAGAGCAAGGATTCAAATATCCATCTACCAATTATCCTGATTTTTTGACTCTTTCCATGGACAGCATTCTGTTGAAAATAATGCACTCAGTTAAGCATGACTGTTTTAAATTTAAATCAAGCAAGCATTGTTTCTATTATCTCATTTTATGTTATACCTTATCTTACTTTCTTTGTTGTTCATTGTATGCCTAGCTTTAATTGTTACCACATTTAGAGCAGCATCACACAAATACAAAAATTAATACAGTTAAAATTATAATTAAAAGCCATCATTATAACAAAAAAACTACTAAAAGCTTGGCAAATGAGATGAATTTTGTGCCATTTTCCTAAATTTTGAGAAATTGGAACCAAATGCAACTTCTCAAAAAGTGCATTCTATGGGAGATGGTTCTTTCTTACACAGACCTGATAGTTGAGCATCTCATATTGAGCTTCTCATATTGAAGATACCTTCAGAAGATCCTCGTACTGATAGAAGTAACCAAGCAGAAGGATTATAAAACTGCATGTAGCTCCAAGATCTGATGACCATCAATAACAATATTTCCTTTTAATAGTCTCAAATATCCATTAATGCTTAATGGTCTCAAATATCCATTAAGTACAAAAATACATCAATACAGCAATTCATTTTATTTGTTATAATTAGTGCATTACACAAATGGCATACAGTACATGAATGTGAATAACAATTTGCATCATGGTGCAAGTTACTTAAATTACTGTGGATATGCTATAAATTTAACTTATTTTCTCCACACTACATGTATGGAAAGGACTTTTTAATTATTTTGGAAGGATGTCTAAATGAAAATCTGACATGTTGCTTCAACAATCCACAAAATGGAATCCATGAAATTGAAGTTCACTTGTACTTCAATTGTCATACGTATTGTGCAGCAGAGAATAGGAAAATAAGTTTTATAGGTATTACCTGTAGAGCAGTATTTTTTACTTTTAAAAGTCCCAGAATTCTTCATGACTGGGAATCCTGGGAGACAAATTCCACATATCTTAAAGTTGCCAACTTTGAAAAACATTGTTTTAGAGGCACTTTATGAATGCTACAGGAAGAGGAATGCTATTGTGATTACTAGGCATTTAATCTTTTAAGAAGTTTAAGTAGTACTATGCAACTTTTCAAACTTTAGTAATATCTTAGCTTTAGCATATAATGATATCATAGTGCAAAATAATTGAACTGTCTGACATGCAGCTCAATCCCATCCGTATTGATTTCATTTAATGTTCAAGAGAATAGAGTTCATATTTTCAAATAAATTAGGAAAATTGTAGGGCCAATCAATTCTATAATATTTATGTAGAAATATATTTTTCACTGTTCATTGATTCTTTATCATAATAAATATATAAACTATACTTTTCGTACTTATTTGAGAATAATTTCTAGTAGAATTAGTTAAAATTCTGAACCATTTTACATGAGATTAAGAAATCAAAGGAATTATCAACTCAGTATACCACTGTTCTTGTACTGTCCTAACTGTATTCACTGAAACCTGGACTTCGTGCAGTCCTCTTTAACTGTTAGTCTCATCCTCCAGGAATTAATTGGATAGAAATTGAATCAAAACTGAAAAGGAGAATGCTAGGTTGGTAAACCACTACATCTTTCCTTTTTCATTTACAGATTCACCAATGCCATGATAAAATAGTGGTTCTATTATTTTTAAAAACAAATTTCCAGGGAAATTTTAAGAATTTCCCTTAAAATTAATAATATCTTGGTTATTTGCTCTCCAGCATGAATAAAAGGAAGGAGAATCCATAAATCAGGGCTATAGCAGGTGAATAGAACACCATGCCATTACCGCAGCCCAAATGTAAGAATGGGCTGAAATCCCAAAAAGGAAATCATTAAGTTACTTTTGTTTTTGCTGGTTTATACATGTATTGCAAACAGAGTGGCATGGTGGCCTAGAGATGAAGACACTTGCCTCCCATTCGGAAGGTTGAGGGTTCAATCCAAGGCAGTGGCAGTTGTTTCTCTATCAGGGTGCAAAGACAAAATATCTGCTGTGAACTCCGCATAGGCATCAGGAAGGGCATCCGGCCAGTGAATGCTTAGCTCCATTCAGTCACCTCAACTCCACCCTGAATAAAGGGATTACAGGGTCATAAAAAGAAAAAAAATACATGTATGTCAAGCTGTTTAAGGCAGAGCCCTCAATCTGCAATCAACAAAGTACATGGTTACTTGACCTTGCAAGAATCTGGCAAAGAAGAATTCAGCAGTCTCCAGGCTTGAGAGAATCCCTATATAAACATAGCTTCAGTTTTCTCTTAAGGCCCTCAAAAGGGCAGCCTAAAGATGGAAACAGGCTTGAGGTGGAGGGCAAATTATTGGGGTAACCTAGTTGAGTAACGTTTGATAATTCTCTGTTTAGGAAGCCAATTACCAAATGAGAAGGATAGTATTTTGAGAAATGAAATTTACAGCCAAGTCAAAGTATGAAGCCCAACACAAGAAAGTATGCTTTTCAATAAATTGGTCCTAGCTCATTAGGTTCACCCATCACCACCATCCAAAGATTTGCATGCAAGATTTGCCAGAAAGAGAAAAGGCTACACAGAGTTTCAGATTCAAAAACAAAATGGGATACAAGCAGCACTGGCTAAAATTCCTTTAAAACAGTCACACTCCTGAAATGATGTAGCCCTTCTTCACAGCTATCATGTAAGTCTAGGGGACGGGGAAACCCTCTGGCAGTCTTGAGAACCATGAACTACAGATTTAAATGCCATAATCAATGTTTCTGTCTAAGATTCTAGAAGTGGCAAGAGATCCTTTATCCAGAGAACTAAAGTGTAAGGCTAGAAAAACATCTTGCTTTGCTTGAAGGAAATCTTCCCATTTTAGAATAAGAAATCTATCCAGAGAATAAAAATGAAATCTTATTTTACAAGAGTCTTCCGTTACAATATAGGTAACTCAGAACGAGACTAAGTAGATATCAATAGGACAAATGTTTATGTTGCTATTTTTCCTTGTTTTAAAAAAATTGAAAACATCTAAGGTGACAAGGGTCACCTCAAAAATTGAATACATCTAAGTGTCTAAGGTGACAATAATTAACTTCCTTTTACAAAGGTTCAACTATATTTTTGCCAACTTCTCCAACTGTCACTATCAATAGATCCTTGAGTTCATCAGTTGGTAGCTTCCCTTCTGTAAAAAAAAATTGAAACATTTTAATGTAATTTCATACAGTAATTACACTAACTCCCTTTTTATGACCCTATAAATCCCTTATTTTGGGGTAGAGCCAGGGAAACTGGATGGAGATGAGTGTTTGCTGGTGGATGCCCTTCCTGACACCATGTGGAGTTTTCCCCCTAGGGGGAGAAACATCTGCCGCTACCTCTTGAACTCTTCTTTCCAAGTAGGAGGCAAGCATCTTCACCACTAGGTGACCATGCCGCTTGTATAGTAAATACATTTTTCTGTATATAGTAAATACAGTAAGTAATAAAATACTAAACTGATAATGTTATCAGTAAATTAAATGTCTGGCTAGCAGATGTTTCTAACGTATCAGACTAAAATTGCACTAATAAAGAATGCTGTGTAATGTTACATTGCTTACATTTCAAATTTCTCCCAGTTTGTTTTTTAAGCATACTAACATGTCACATGGTTTTTGTATCTCTGTATTGCAGTGTGATGGCTTTCTCCAGGCTTTCTGAAATTCATGCTTTTGCAAACTTATTTTCTTTTGATTTCATCTCTGTCAGTTTGAATTTAGATCCAACCTGAATATAAAAATGTTATTAGGAAAGCCATGTTAGTTGATTTGATTATCCAACATTAACCTTGACATCTCCTATGGGTTTTGTGCAGTTATTCGTAATTTACTCTTACAAATGATGAAAATAATAAATAACTGGATCTGAAATTGACAGAAACCTTGAACGATGGTTTCCAGTAAGGAACTGTATGTGGTCAGTGTATCATGTGTTACCTTTAGTACATTTCTTATTATTTCTAGGAACCAGCAAATTTTTATTTTAAATGGTGTATTTTGATCTGAAACGATCTTCTTATATTATTTATAATCATTTCTTTTGCAAATAAATTCCCAGCTTGTTATAAAACTATTGTAAGACAATATGTCTTTTGGTTTCAGTGTGGTATATAATATCTGTTTTTCTACATTGTGATTGCTTGTAAATTATAACTAATTTCCATCGTGTTTGTAATAACATTGGACAAGCTTGTTCATTATATCGTTTTATCCTAGCCAAATGGAGATTTAGTTAAAACACCACAGGAGAAATCTTTAAAGCTAGAAGATTGTGTTATCAGATTTTGGAACTCTGTAGTACTTGCTGGATAAATCAATTTTCCCATTTCAGGTTTCAGGCTAATTAATGGCTGTGACCAGAAAAAAAAGTAACTTTCAAATGATACCACTGTTTGTAGTGAAATGATGCATTGCAATCAAATATTATCTTTCTGAAAATGGGTTTTCTAAGAAAGACTTTGGGAAGAGGGAATTGTACAGTAAACAGAAAAGTGTGCTCAGAAAGTAGTCCTGTTCTCTGCACAGTCATTCATGTTGATGACAATAGAGCAGAGATGGCTTTTGGCCAATGATGTACCCTGATAGTTTCACAGTTCCCTGAGTATAGATACTGTATATTGATGATGATCTTTTTAATAGCAGTAACTCAAATTGATGTCAGTTTGGAAAATTGATGTCATTTTTCTTTGAGGCTTCTGGGCTGCCAATTCAGTGCCTGGGAATTTGGGAGGAGGATTTTAAGGAGCGGTGGAAGATTAGCCATAACAACATTCCTTTCTCAGAAAGTCAAGGACATGTTACTCTGCACCTGGAGGGGAGTGACTGGGGATAGTCTCCAGTTGGAACGAAGTAATGATTGGACCATGTGATGGACTATTGGGTGTAGGAGTTGGATTTTGGATTTTCTCTGGGCTAGGGAAAACCCGGAACTCTTAAATTTGGGTTTTCCCCAGATGTACCAATATGACATCTCTAATAAAATGGATCTTTGAGGAGCGGATTTTTTTTGAGGTTGTTACTTGGAACGCTGACAATTGAGACATTCACAATCCCCATCACAACAACCAACACCATAATGAGGATCCAATCTGGGTCAGTCACCGGGACCAGAGGTTTAATCTTCTGAGCTATTGGGGCTATACAATTATCATACAAAGTATAGGCCAAAGCACATTCTGCTAGAGACAAGTTCACTGTGGATGGGCTCCAGCACAAGTCTGAAAACTCAGAAGAGTAAACCTCTGGTCCCGGTGACTGACCAAGATTAAATCCTGGAATATTACCCTGGGACATCTATGTTTATTCGCAAAATCATAATCAGGATATTTGGAGATTATTTGAACTTCACAAAAAAAACCCCACTACAAAATGGTAAACAGAAAAGTATTTTATCAATATAATCATCCACTTTTAAAAGAGTTATTTTAATTAAACAATGGTACAGAGAGAGATTTTTAAAGGAGAGGATTAATACATAAGAAACTTTGAGTACTTGATTGTTTTAGGGTGGTACATGTACATCTCAGCTCAATACTGCTCAATACTGATTGAAGCACATAACTTAATGTCATGTGTTGGCTGCCCCCCATTGGATTTTAATTTCTTGGAATCAGAATTCCAACATTGTTGCTTCTCTTATGCAGTGTGTGGGCAATGCCAATTATTAATCTATATACTACTAAAACTGTCGTGTCTGTTTGCAACATTCAGTTGGGTATAATTAGAAGGTGTTGGACATCAATTATTGAGCCAAGGTAATTCAAATGGACTAATTTACAGAATGCCAGGCCCAGGACTACTGTGGGAATCCAATTGGGAAAGTTGTGGCTACTTCTGTGCTACTACACTGCTGCTTCTTCACTGCTGCAGTCAGGATCGGGAGGTCCCATGATCCTCATTTCCCACACTTCCTGACTGCTTCCCAGAAATCAGTGGGGAAGCCAGCAGTAACTGTAAAATTGATTGTGATTGCCAACAATCCCTACAACCTTCCCAATAGTAAAAATTTTGCTTGCGGCATACTTGCAGGGAGAAAGTTAATGGAGAAGCTGGCAGGAAAGGTTACTTGGGTAAGTCTTGCCCACCAATGCAGTCTTCCCTAATCCCTCTGCACTTGTACTCTGCAAGCAACTCATGCAACCACTCATTCCTTCTCCCACCAGGCAGCAGCCACTTACCTGCCTGCTAGGAAGGGAAGGGAAAGGAAGGGGAAGGGAAGGGAAGGGAANGGAAGGGAAGGGAAGGGAAGGGAAGAAGGGTGATTTCAATCGTTCCCTGTCCTGCAAGAAAATTCAATGGAAAAGTTTATACGAAGACAAAAGATGGTCCTGCTGCCACTGGTTTTTTGGCCCACCCATGTTCATTCTGTTTCTTTGTTTCTAGTAAGGAAATATCTCTGAATTGACCCAACAGGTCATGAGCTGCCTAGTAGCTTTATACATTCTATTAAGAATAATACCTTTATAAGTGCTCTTGTTTATGAATCACACTCTTTGATTTGCCTCCCTTTCTTTGTTAATGTATGGAGATGGGCAGAAAAATTTTGCCTGTAGTACCCAATGCTATATTTTGCATGCTTCTGAATTCCAACTTTGTCAAGCTTGGTGATCATGGATGATAGAAATTGCTGTTCAACAATATTTGAAAGGCAGTAGATTATCCATTGACTACTTTGGCTATTCCTCCAGAGATTTTCAGATATGTAAAGTACAACTAGTCTTTTCATTAGTGATGTAGTATTTCTTATTTTTCTACCTCCTCCTCCTCCTCCTCCTCCTCCTCCTCCTCCTCAGGATAGCACTATAATTTTACATTATATTTTCATACTGAAATGTTAGTGCCATCAGTAAGTTTCTTCATTGATGTATTTATCATTTGTAACCACAAAAAACATGATCCTACATCAAAGCCCAAATATGATGTCTCATGCAGATTTCCTATCTTGAATGTCATTTCAAACCATGCTTTTCAGTAGAGTTGTGCAGTAGTAAGTTATCTGGAGATGGTCCTGAATAGCGTGTATGCGTTCTGTGGCTGCCAGTCTTCTGTCTGCTTCCCTTAATGGGATATTTAAAAAGAGAAAGGACTATCCTTTGTAAATGTACCTGATGGGCACTGAAGATTTTCTATTAAAGCACAATGATGCAAGAACAATTTGAAGCTGCCAGCCTAAAATTGATGGTAAGTTTTTTTTGTAAATAGAACTTCCCATAGTTTGCTTCTAGCTAAATCTATGGGAGGGGAGAAATAGGCTCAGCTGGCGACTAAGCCTTAGTAACAAAGACTTTCTCTCTTCTTGGATTAGCTGCAAAAGAATCCTGCAGTCAAATAAGAATTATGAAGGATGAAGATGCCTGTTGTCATTTTGCAGATATGATGGATTTTTATTTGGCAGATGTTATGAAGGCATAATCAGTGGTCATGGAGCACACCAGGAATTTCAAATAAGGAATACAGATCTAGGTTTAGCATTTATTTTGCATTCAGAATTGGCCTGTGTGTAAGGAGATGGTTTCAGTGTGTGGGTGAAACAGTAACAAAGGGAGAAAGAGTTTAATTTTGGGAATATTATGAAACTGGCTATATAAAAGGGACAAACTCTGTTTAAACCAGAATGAAACCAGACCATGGTATGTAATACCAAAATGGTGGCTGAGCAGCTTTCAGGTAAATTTTGGAGAAAATCAGAAGTGTTTTATGTAAATAGTACATCAAATTGAAATTGTTTTAGTGGCTCAATGGGAAGGACAACTTGACCATGACAAGGGCAACTGTCATGCCCCTGTTGGAGTCTAAATCTGAGGAGAAAACCAAACAGCTGACAGGGAGTGTGAGTGTGTCTCCATTGGCTGTGGAGGAAACTGGGAAGGGCAAAGTGCGGCTGGGCAGAGCAGGGCAGAGGTAGAACAAGGGAGAGGTAGAACAAGGGAGAGGGAATTCAGAGGAAGATCC
>AZIM01001497.1:56369-67758 GCA_000516915.1 Ophiophagus hannah
GCATATAAATCTCATAAATAAAATAAAAATAAATAAATAATTAAACAATTCCATTTCATTGTTATGTGCTTGCCATATTCCTTTCTTTCCAAATCCCGTTTCATTCTTGCCCTCTTTTTATCACTCCAATTTCCATCTCCCTTCTTTTCCATTACTCCCCACTGAAGTTTCCTTTCCTGCTGTTTCCTTTTCTCATGCTTTCTCAGCCAGACATTTAAAGCATCCATCCACCTTCACCTGCTGTCAATGCTGGTTAAGTTAAAGTACATGACAATGCAACCACAACCCTTAATTCAGAATAAGTACCATATCTTTCTGACTATAAGATGCACTTCCTCCCCCCCACCAAAAAAGTGGGCAGAAATGTCTGCATCTTATAGAGTGAATACGGGCCTGTTTTTGGCCTCCCAAATGGTCCGTGCATCCCGTTTTTTCCCTCTCCAGTGCCCAGAAGCACTCTGCAGGCCAAAAATGGGCAGGGAGGCCGAAAATGGGATGCACAAAGTCCAAAAACTTTTTTTTTCTTGTTTTCCTTCCCTAAACCTAGGTGCATTTTATGGTCCAGTGCGTCTTATAGTCTGAAAAATATGGTAACTTTTCCAGGGACCCTGATTTTGAAGATTCTTGCATTTCCTGGCTTTCTATGTTGATTATTCCAATGATCGGCAGTAGAGTTGATGGAGGTGAGAGTAATTCAAGATTAGAGTCTTCTGCGGAAGGAAGAGATTATTTATTTAATTAGGTCTTTTATATTCAAGGCTATGCATGTAGTCCAAAATGACCCAGGGAATGACTGAGGTGGGGCTGAACCTCCAGCCCTTGTTTAGGATCTGAGCAACTACACCACCGTCCACTTCTAAACATCAAAGAAAAGTGGGCATATTATGTTTCATTGAGACCTCTTCAGATCTCTATGCATGTCCAGCTATCACAAGAGGCTTCCAGAGCGCTATTAGAAGCCCATCCTAAGAGGCTTCTGCATATGCTTTGATAAATGGAAGTGCCACAAATATACTTATCCCTTCTAATGATCCTAGTAATTTTTAAAGCAATGAATATGGAATCCGTTCATATTCTTTTGATTTACTTACCAATAAAAACAGACTTTCAATTGAATGCCATTTACCTGAAAGTAAGTAAACTGGATGAGTATTATATCTCAAGTGAGAGAGAGAGAGACAGAGAGAGAGAAAAGCAATGTGTTCTGTTCCCACAGTACATTAATTAGGCAAACCCATTTGTCTGGATTGTATAAAATATGGCAAACCCCCTCTTCCTTGATATTTTTGTCAACAACTGTACTTTTTTCTAGATGACCTTTGACAAAACTTGTAAATTCTAAGCTGATTCTAGTTCAAGATAAAAGGAATTCTCCCATCACTTCCCCAGTTGTCTTTTGGAAATTCAACAAAAGTCATATGGTGAGTTAAACAGAAATGAGAAAGAAGTACAGCGATAAGAGAGAGATCTCATGCAACTGCAAACTATTACTTCATTTATCATAATTATATCTGTATCATCCTATACAAGAATAGCGAAAAGTATTGGTAGGATTTGAGGCAGCCCTGGGATTTTACATTTTAATTGAAAAGGAGGCAGGGCATTGTTAGTTTTGTCTTAGTCAAAAACATTTCTTGGGTTATTACTGATTAGAAATTACCCATAAAAATTTTAACTATTGACTGTCTTGTTAAATATAGTTAATGTTTATTTAAAGTAGACCATTAAAAACCAGTTTCAATAGGAGAAGGAGGAAAAGGATTAAATAACTATATGAATAAGTTGCCAGATTGGCTTCAATATGCTCAAGATAGCATATATGGTTATTACATTATATTCGGTTTTGGATGTAAATTATCTTCTCACAGCAAAATTTCTAATCATACTTAATACTGTTATTTCTCTCTTTTTCTTTAGGGTATTTATAATCAATAGTTAACCCTGTACAAATACCATCATATCCAAATAATATATTACACATATATTATAATAATATAACATATTATTAGTTAAGTTACATTATGTTTCAGCACACAATCAGCTAGGCTTTCAGATTGGACTTAGCATTTATATCCACCTATCAAATCCTTCCTAAGACCTGGGAGAGGCAGATGTAGATGTCTGATTGTGTTATAAGTATCATTGCGGGAGGTAAGCTGTTCCGAGTAAAGCCGCCTTTTGCAACTGACTGATGGTGATTTTGTCAATGCCAATTGTATTCAAGTGCTGCTCCAGTTGTTTTGGGATTACACCCAAGATGCCTATTAACATTGGTACAACATTGTTATTATTAATAACAATAATAAAACCAACTCTTTTTTGATAATTTAGCACATATGGTTGTTGTCCTCACACCAACCAAGTCTCTTCATTTGAAAGCCAAGGTGGTGTAGTAATTAAGACATTGGATTGGTCCTGGGGAGCTCCAGAGTCAAAACATTTGATGAGTGACTCAGGCCCCTCATATTATCTCAGCCCAGCCTACTTCATAATATTGTTGCTATGAGGAAGAAGGAGCAGAGGTGGTGCTGTGTGCCCTACTTTAAGCTTCTGAAGGAAACCCTATGCTAATATAGACTCTCCTGACACTCTGAGCTGACAATTAGATTTGGAATTTAGGCAGCCTACTGTAGTCACACTCACAAAATGTGATGGTGGGTGTGGCTAATCACAGAACACATTGAGCAGGAAGCAGAGTGGTGAGGTTGTTTTTATCATCCCCATTAGCCTTCCAGGATGTTCTCAGCTTGTTCAGATTACCTTTCTTTTTTTCTGGATATGGTTCAGACAAATTATTAACAATTAATCCTTGGGAATGCCTCCGGCTCAGACAGATATTTGGAAAGAGATCATTGGAAAAACAGCCAATTTGGTGTAGCAGTGGAAGTTCTGGCCTAGAAACCAAGAGACTGCGATTTTAGTCCCACCTTAGGTATTAAAAATGGCTGACTTTAGGTGATTTTAGGTCAGTCACTCTTTCTCAGCCCAGCCCAGCTCATAAGATTGTTATTGTGGGGAAAATAGGAGGAAGGAGAATTCAGTGTGTTCACTGCCTTGACTTATTTTTAAAAATAAAAATAAAAAGATAGGTGCTTCGTACTGGGAACGAATGCACTACAGAATGAGGCGAGGCGGCTAAATTGATTGCTCAGGCTTTATTGGTTTTCACGCGCTAACAGCGAACAAGCCACTCAGCCTTGAGGCAACAGCTGTTGGCCTGTTTGACAGCTCCTTATATAGTCGGCTGTCAAACTATTGGCCAATCAGGTTGCGGCTAGGCGCCCCCAGCTGGAACTGGACCAGAGGAGGAACTTCAGAACATAGCACTCCTTCCCACCTCGACAGCACATGTGTAGTCTTCGAGGTAGGCCAGGCGGCGTCGGATCCTAGTTGATCTGCGTAGCACTGGTTCGTTGGATGTGGCCTCTGGGGGCTTCCCACTCTCTTATTGGAGCTTTGGGGGGTAATGGCCTAGTTTCCTGACACTGCTGACACCCATTCAGATATTGCTTGATCCATCCCTGGCCACCACACATAACTTCGGCCTAAAGACTTCATACGAACTATGCCCAGGTGACCCTGTGGAGTGCCCCCGGGACATGCTTTTGTAAGGATGAGGGAATCACCACTCTGCTTCCCCATAGTAAACAACCCCTGCTGCAAGACAGCTCCTGTTGCCTTATTTTGAAAGGACGTAAGTCAGCAGTCACACCCCCTCTTCACCCAGTCCAGAATTTGCCTTAAGAGTCTGTCTTTAGCTGAATGGGCAGCAATGTCTTCAGTGGTCAATAGGAACTCCTGGTGATGGTCAATGAGGAGGATGGATTCCTCAGCCTCCTGGTCCTCTGCTGCAGCTGGTAGTGGGCACCTGCTGAGGGCATCAGCATGGCTGAGGTGTTTGCCCGGGCAATATGTCAGGGTGTATGAGCATGCTGCCAAAAAACAACCCCACCTTGTCATTCAAGGGGAGCATATATGAGGAGTCTGCTTATCCCCAGCGAATATGCCTAGTAAGGGTTTATGATCAGTGATAAGTTCAAACTTATGTCCATAAATATACTCGTGGAAATGTTTAATGCCAGTAATGGCAGCAAGGGCCTCTCGATCTATTTGGCTGTATTGCGTTCACCTGGAGACAGGGTTCTAGAGAAGAACGCTATAGGGGCCTTAGAGCCATTAGGCAGTCTGTGACTCAAAACTGCCTCTACTCTCATGCCAATACCAATGGTAAACATTCATTGAACTGTATGAGAACAGAGTCTGAAGTTAACAAGTCCTTCACAGCTTTAAAAGAGTTAGCCTCTTTCTTGCCCCAAACCCAAGGAGATTTTTTATCTAAAAGTCTGTGTAGGGGTTCAGCTACTGATGCCTTGTGAGGAATGAACATGGTGTAGAAATTCAGTAGGCCTAGGAAAGCCTGCAGTTCTGTTTTGTTGTTTGGAGTGGGAGCGGTTTTTATGGCCTGGACCTTAGCTGTTGTGGGATGAATTCCAGCAGCACCAATCAGGAACCCCTTAGTACGCCCAAATGGCACTTGCTCTTTTTTAGTTTCAAGCCTATGGCCTGGAATCTCTTAAAGACTTCCCTTAGGCTGTTTAAAAGTGACTTTTCATCTCTAGCTGACACAATAATGTTGTCAAAGTATGGAACGACTCCAGGGATGCCTTGTAAGGGTCGTTCCATTAGGGACTGGAATATCCCAGGGGCAGCACTAATGCCAAATTGTAGCCTATTACATCTGAATGCCCCTCTGTGTGTTACTATAGTCTGGGCTTCTGTGGTGGCTGAGTCCACCAGAAGCTGCTGATATGCTTGAGCCATGTCAAGCTTTGCAAAAATCTTTCTGTTACCCAGTGAATGCAACAGATGTTGCACCACAGGAACTGGATACGCGCTTTGCTGTAGTGCCAAATTCACAGTTGCCTTATAGTCCGCGCACACCCTGACTGATCCATCAGCTTTGAGTGGCGTGACAATTGGGGTCTCCCAGAGGGCGTGATCTACTGGCTCTAATACCCCTTGTTTATAAGTTTATCGAGTTCAGCATCGATTTTTGGGCTGAGTGTGAATGGCATTCTCCTGGCTTTCAATCTTCTAGGAATAACTGTAGGGTCTAAATTTAATGAAAAAGGTTTACCTGTATATTTACCTAGGTCATTGTCAAAAACACTAGCAAATTCCTTTGCCAATGTGTCTATGGTGTCTGTGCCTTGGCCATTTGTGGCATGCACTCCACTTATGGCCAGACCTAGGGATTCAAACCAGTCAAGGCCCAGTAAACTTGGCAATACCCTTTCCACTACTATTAGCTCCTTATGTAGTTGGCTGTCAAACTATCGGCCAATCAGGTTGTGGCTGGGTGCCCCCTGCTGGAACCGGACCAGAGGGGGAACTTCAGAACATAGCACCCACTATCTAAAAAAATTAAAAGTCCAGTCCTTTAAAACTTGCTTCAACCAGAGACAGAAGCCGGATTCACAGGTCCCTTCACACACGAATGATGTGTCCAACCTCGCTCATGTGTCCTCACAGCTGATTCAGTGGTCAACAGCACCTGGAACGGTCCTTCCCAGATAGGCCTCAGCTTCCCCAAAGCTCACCACTGCTTTATCAGGACCCAGTCTCCACTCTTAAAATCATGCGCTTGGAAATCAAATGGTGGTGTTTGTGCCAAAAGTCCTTTGGACCTTAAAAGAGAAAAACAATGGGACAGTCCTTGTATATATTTTCTGAGGAAAATATCTTTAAGCTCTATTCTAAGTATACCCACACTTCCAGTATAAGGTATTCCAAACATTTCATACAGTGAAATTCCAACATCCTTTCTCGGACAAGTATGCGCTTGCAATAGAGCTAGAGGTAAACATTTCATCCAGGGTAACTGAAGTTCTAACATCAATTTCTTTAAGGTGTTTTTTTATAATTTGGTTCATTCTCTCCACCCTACCTGAAGAAGGGGCGTGTCCCAACAGATGAAGCTGCCAATCTATTCCCAATTCTTTCATAATTCCCTTTACCATATGAGAAGTAAAATGTGTACCTCTATCACTATCAATGGATTCTACCAATCCATATCTAGGTATGATTTCTTCCAATATTAACTACACAGTCATCCGTGCATTCGCTTTTGCACATGCAAAAGCTTTCACCCATTCAGTCAAATGATCAACAATCACCAACAGATATTTCAAAGTACCTACTGCTGGCATTTCAGTATAATCTACTTGTATTCTCTGAAAAGGCCAAATGGCCAAATCCCTTCCTCCTTTCAGGTTTTTACGCGTTATTTTCTTATTTATTCGCACACAGTGTATACATTTTCTACTCACTTGCATAGCTATTGTGTACATACCTCTACAAATATATTTCCTCTTCACAAAATCCATAAGTGCTTGTGTTTCCCAATGGGTACCCTTATGTACCTTCTTTATTATGTTTCTCATAATAGGCTTATTAACTATCTGCAATCCATTCTCTGTTACCCACTTTCCATCTACATACTCAGCACTTTCTAACTTCATCTGTTTCTCTTCTTCATCAGTGAAATCTGGTTTTAAATCCCATTTCAAAAACAGGAACTAAAACCATTATTTTCACTTCCCTTCCCATATGTGCAGCTTCTTTTGCTGCCTAATCTGCTAATCTATTTCCCAAAATCTCTTTGGAATTTCCTTTCTTATGAGCTTCAACATGTATTATAGCCAATCACTCTGGAACTTCAGCCACTTTCAGTACCACTTTTATAAGATCTACTTGCCTCACCTCCTTTCCTTTACTTGTTATGAGTCCTCTCTCTATCCAAATTTCCCCAAAAGTTTATAAAATTCCATAAGCATATTTTGAATCTGTATAAATATTACCCACTTCATTTTCTAGAAGCTTCAAGGCTTGCAATAAAGCGAACACTTCATACACCTGAGCAGAATACTCAACAGGTAAGCGACCCATCTCCAACACTTCAGACATATCTCCATTCACAATTGCATATCCATTCATTCATTTACCATTCTCTACTCAAGAAGATCCATCAATAAACAAATTAATACCTCCCTCTATTGGACTATCTTCCAAGTCCTCTCTCACCTTAGTCTGTAAATCTATAGCTTCAATACAATCATGTTCTATATTGTCCCATTCCTGTCTTTCTCCCGAAAGGAATTCAGCTGGATTTAAATTCCTGTCAGTTGAGAGAAGCAAATCCTCCTGGGACAACAGGATTGCTTCATATTTTAACAGTCTAGAATGTGTAAGCCATTTATGCACTCTCTGCATTAGAATTGTTCTCACCTGATGTGGACTGCTTACCACTAAAGCACTTCCAAAAGTCAACTTCCTACTTTTCTCCACCAATATAGCCATAGCTGCTACTGCCTGTATACACAAAGGCCAACTACGCACTACTGGATCCATCAATTTTGACAAAAATGCTATAGGTTTCTTCTTCCCAGCCCAGACCTGACCTAGAACACCTTTAGCTATTCCCTCTTCCACTGCTACAAACAAATGGAAAGGTTTCTTCAAATCAGGTAAACTCAACACAGGAGCTTGTATCAATGCTCTCTTAAGCATTTCTATTTTATTCACCTCTTCACTATTCCAAACAACCTCCCACGGTTCATCATCTAACAATTTCTCATACAGAAACTTAACCCTTTCTGTGTAATTATCTATCCAGAGGGGACAATAGCCTAACAACCCTAACAATTTCCTAACCTCTCTCTTAATTTTCAGTATAGGTTGCCTAACTATCCCATCAATCCTTTCTGGATTGATTCTCTTACTTCCATGACTAATTTTTCTACAGAAAAAGGGCAGTATGGACAACTGTGGGATCTGGCAGGGTGAGAGCTGTGGACCACAAAGCTTTTGCTATGTCCCAGCATAACAGATACAGTGCCCTTGCTGACCTTAATAGGAACACTAAAGTGACAGGTCAAGGTAGTTGTGATAATGATAACTCAAATAAGCTGGGGATCATGGTCCTAGAAGAAGAACTGCTGTTTCAGCAGGCCGGCCTGGACTGAAATTGGAAGAGTTTTTAGCTTTTAACCCTATTTTAAATTGTTATTGGACTTGTTAATATTTAATTGTTTTTTNTTAGTGTTGGGTGATTTCAATCTGCCCTCCCTGGGAGGGGCGTCGAGTTTGGGTTGGGAGTTCATGGCCTCCATGGTGGCTATGGACCTGACCCAGATAATTCAGGGCCCTACTCATGAGGGGGGAGGAAACACACTCGACCTGATTTTCATCTCGGAACAGTGGTGTAATGATCTTGGTGGGAATTCACCAACTAGTCACCCCCTGTCATGGACTGATCATTATCTCCTATGGCTGGTCTTTCAGCAGGCCGCCCCATGCTGCTGGGATGAGGAGCCGACTAGATAGTTCCGCCCCAGGCACCTGATGGACCCTGAGAGATTTCAGACGGCGCTGCAAGACAGCTCCTGCTGCAAGACAGCTCCTGTTGCCTTATTTTGAAAGGACATAAGTCAGCAGGCACAGTCCCTTGTGGCCACCCCCTCTTCACCCAGTCCAGAAATGGGCAGCAATGTCTGCAGCGGTCAATAGGAACTCCTGGTGATGGTCAATGAGGAGGATGGATTCCTCAGCCTCCTGGTCCTCTGCTGCAGCTGGTAGTGGGCACCTGCTGAGGGCATCAGCATGGCTGAGGTGTTTGCCCGGGTGATATGTCAGGGTGTCTGAGTATGCTGCCAAAAAAAAACCCCACCTTGTCATTTGAAGGGAGAGTATTTGAGGAGTCCTGCTTATCCCCAGCGAATATGCCTAGTAAGGATTTATGATCAGTGATAAGTTCAAACTTATGTCCATAAATATACTCATGGAAATGTTTAATGCCAGTAATGGCAGCAAGGGCCTCTCGATCTATTTGGCTGTAATTGTGTTCAGCTGGAGACAGGGTCCTAGAGAAGAACGCTATTGGGGCCTCAGAGCCATTAGGCAGTCTGTGATTCAAAACTGCCCCCACTCTGTATGGAGAAGCATCGCATGCCAATACCAATGGTAAACATTCATTGAACTGTATGAGAACAGAGTCTGAAGTTAACAAGTCCTTCACAGCTTTAAAAGAGTTAGCCTCTTTCTTGCCCCAAACCCAAGGAGATTTTTTATCTAAAAGTCTGTGTGGGGGTTCAGCTACTGATGCTTTGTGAGGAATGAATATGGTGTAGAAATTCAGTAGGCCTAGGAAAGCCTGCAGTTTTGTTTTGTTGTTTGCAGTGGGAGCGTTTTTTATGGCCTGGACCTTAGCTGTCATGGGATGAATTCCAGCAGCATCAATCAAGAACCCCAGGTACACCCAAATGGCACTTGCTGTTTTTTTAGTTTCAGGCCTGTGGCCTGGAATCTCTTAAATACTTCCCTTAGGCTGTTTAAAAGTGACTTTTCATCTCTAGCTGACACAATAATGTCATCAAAGTATGGAACAACTCCAGGGATGCCTTGTAAGAGTCGTTCCATTAGGGACTGGAATATCCCAGGGGCAGCACTGATGCCAAATTGTAGCCTATTGCATCTGAATGCCCCTCTATGTGTTACTATAGTCTGGGCTTCTGCGGTGGCTGAGTCCACCGAAAGCTGCTGATATGCTTGAGCCATGTCAAGCTTTGCAAAAATCTTTCCATTACCCAGTGAATACAACAGATGTTGCACCTCAGGAACTGGGTACGTGCTTTGCTGTAGTGCCAAATTCATGGTTGCCTTATAGTCAGTGCACAACCTGACTGATCCATCAGCTTTGAGTGGCATGACAATTGGGGTCTTCCAGGGGGCGTGATCTACTGGCTCTAATACCCCTTGTGCTATTAACTTATCAAGTTCAGCACCGATTTTTGGGTGGAGTGCAGAGTGTGGCACTCGTCTGGCTTTCAATCTCCTAGGAATAACTGTAGGGTCTAAATTTAGTGAAATAGGTTTACCTTATATTTACCTAGGTCATTGTCAAAAACACTAGCAAATTCCTTTGCCAGAGTGTCTATGGTGTCTGTGCCTTGGCCATTTGTGGCATGCACTCCACTTATGGCCAGACCTAGGGATTCGAACCAGTCAAGGCCCAGTAAGTTAGCAATGCCCTTTCCACTACTATTAGTGGGAGGTGGCCTTTGAATTGTTTGAATGCTACAGTCACTTTAGTGAGCCCCAAGATGGGAATTGTATTCCCTTGATAGTCTCTTAATGTNNNGGAACAGGGTCTTAATCTTTTCTTTGCCATATATCATAGACAGACGGTGAGGGTTATGATAAATGGAGAGTTAACAGAATTGATAGATATAACGAAAGGGACNCAGGCCATTGAAACAATATATCATAGACAGACGGCGAGGGTTATGATAAATGGAGAGTTAACAGAATTGATAGACATAACGAAAGGGACCAGGCAAGGCACCAATCTAGGAATTTTTCTAGGGGTCCCCTTCATTTGCCCTTGTTTTGCCTGGACTCTGTCATCAGGCAGGATGGCTCTGCACATCCTAGCTAAATGGCCTCTCTTCCTGCAGCACTGGCAGTTTGCAGTTTTAAATCTGCAGGCTGCTCACGGATGGTTACCTCCACACCCTATGCAGGATTGTGCCTGGCCTGATTTGTGGATTGCCATTTATTACCTGACGCAGTCTTAAGCCGGTGGATGTCGTCATCCCCTGGTAGATCGATGTCTTCCTCTGTAACCTCTTCTTGGTGGACAGCTAAGGTTTTTCTTCCCTAGGCTGGGCTGCTCGTACCATGAATCTCTACCATTGACTTGTTGGATAGCTCTGCAGCACAGGGTTCATCCAATACTGATTGTAACATCAGGTCAGGCTTTGCTAGTAGTCTGCGCTGGATTTGGAGGTCTCTTAGCCCACAGACTAACTGATCCAGCAAGGCGTCATCCAGCTCTTTGAACTCACAATGGAGGGCAGCTGTTAGGAGACCTGCCATCAATTGATTGACAGATTCCCCCTCAGATTGCTCACACTGGTGAAATGTGTGCCTTTGGGCAATTCGTGAGGGAGTTGGAGCGTAATGGTTCTTAAGTTTTGCCATTAACACTTCCCAGGTGACAGAATTCAGGGGCTGAGGTGCTAACAGAGCTCTGGCTGTGTCAAACATTTGTTTGCCACAGAAATTTAAAAACAGTGCCCTTCGCCGGCTGCCTGTCAAATCCACCAGATCATTTGCCTCCAGGAAACAGTCAAAATGCTCAATATATGACTTCCAAGTTTCTGTGGACACATCAAATGGCGCAAATGAATTTAATGCTGCCATTCTGAACAGCTCCACAGAACCCTTGATCCTTAGGCAGGTAGCTGGTGGACTTTATCGAGCTTCCTTAGAGTGACTTTTTTTTTTTTAAATTCACATTTATATGCCACCCTTCTCCGGAGCCTCAGGG
>AZIM01001497.1:84882-96177 GCA_000516915.1 Ophiophagus hannah
TATACCGGTCGGATCCCATCCCTGCACAAGCTGCCCATATAACTGGTCAGTTTCAAAGGTAGGGTTGGATAACTTTCTTATGGAGGAAGGCATATTTGTTAAACTATTTTGTCTGGTAATAAAAGGTCATTCATTCTGATGAAGTGACAACAGCCTTGAGCAGATGGTGGCAGAATTTTGGGCATATTTTTATTTAATAAAAAGGTTAAAATAAGTGCATTGAACTTATCAGGGGTCTTAAACTTATAGTTTATCCCTTATTGTGCCCAAAATGTGGAAACTCCTGGCTTTTTAAAGGCATGAGCTAGGGCGTTTCTCAACTTCAGCTACCTTAAGAGGTGCAGACTTCAACTCGCATAATTCCCCAGATTCTAGTTAGTTGGGATTACATGTCGTAAAGATGCCAAAATTGAGAAACACTGACCTGGGTACTCTAGGACTACGAAAATAAAAGTTAACAGGATCGAGAGAGAGCATCTGAATCTCTGGCATGAGACTTCTATAGGGCAAGCATCATGACAGATGCCTCCTGGTCTAGCAAAATAGAAAGGATCCAAAACATGCTTAGCCTGCTGGATCTGGTAGTAAGAGCAAACCTCTAGGAGCAGACCCACAAGTATTTTGAGTGCCTACTGTCATGTACAAGCTTATATTTTCATAGTTGCATATTAAAGAAAAGGAAGTCATAAAGTGAGCAATATGAGTGCTTTGAGTAAGTTTAAATCTACATAGGACTTTATTTATTTATTTTATTTGTCAAGCATGTATTAGATAGCAGATATAATTAGAACATGATTATGATTACATAAAATGGGTATGAATAAAAGGAGACTTACCTATTATTATATCCTATTTATTTTTGTCAGTTTATTCCTAGTGTATTCCAGTGTATTTCTGATTCTCATTTTACCTGAAAGACTTGATAAACCCCCTCCCCCCCAAAAAGAAGCATGTCCTTCAAGTTTGGGGGATGCCCTGAGGCAGTTCAGGAGCTGTAGCAGCAATGAAAAAAGAAATGTTTGTAAATCACCATCACCCCACTTTCCCCAGGAGCATAAGCATCAAGGCCATAGATTTTTCCCATACTTAGGCGTACTTCTATACATGTACTTCTATACTTCATCTGGAGCAGGCTGCTTCACAAACATTTTCACAAGATTGCAAGCTCAGAAATTGGCAATTCCCATGATTGCCTGCAACCACCCCTCTGACTTGGGGAAGCATCTTTCTCTTAAACAAAAACATTCTGAGTGAAAATAGAAACAAGTCTTGGTATTGTTATTAACATTATGAACCCTGAAATGATTTCTTTGTCCCATGAAAGAACAATTCTTGAGAAAGTACAAAAATAAGCCAACAACCCAAAAGGCTAGTTGATTGAGAAATTCAAGCCATATTTGTTTGCTTATGCTTAAAACTATAATTGGCTTTGGAACTGCTATTTAAAGATCTGAAAAGTTAAACATCATTATGTTCAACAGTTGGGCTTATAAGTATGTGTGGGAAATTTGAACTTTTCTGGAACACAGTAGTATCCCTGGACAAACTTCTAAAATGATAAATGACACAAGTCTGCTACATTCTGCACTTTTAAAAATGTTTTTTTTTAAAAAAAAAAGTCTCAATCCCTGTTTGAAATTCAACTTGCCTTCAAGCTTGCCCATCCTGCAGCAGTTACTTCTTACACAAGCAAGCGTGTCAAACCCTTGTGCAGGGCTACGTAGAAATAACCGCAAGAAATGAAACATACATTGTCTTCTTCTCTTTTCCAGAAAACCAGGGCATGTGAGAAGAGTGACAAACTTCCAGAGTTTTCTGTTAGCAATTATACTCCTCTGCAACTGTCACTCCAACTGGTCCTGCTACAAGAGCCTTCTCTTCCCACAGAATGTTGCTTCTTTTTCCCAAGATAGATGCTTTGTGCCTATATGGACTCAAAGAGGTATCTCCCTGTGAGAACTTATGTCACAATACAGTTCTAAAGTTTCAGAACTTTTGATTAATGTCACTGAGAGCAAGGGAGATGGGGAACGTCCCTGCTTCCTCCTCCCCCCCCTTTTTTTTTTTTGCTGATTACACAGAATGCCTTTTGAGAAATGTAAGTTTCTAGGAGAACAAAATTTATTTTTTTATGTATTTATTTTAAAGATTTGTTTAGTCACCACAACTCCGGGTGGTAGTTCACAACAATAAAACCCAGATCTATGAATCATAAAACAAAACAAAAAAAACATTAAAACAAAGCCAAAACTAGTGCTTCCATCACACCCTTGGGATGCCACACAGATATCCTCATCCTATCCCAGTGCCTCAGTAGTCTTGATGGCTTTCCAAAAGAATTGGGGACTGCTGAGTCAATGGGGACGGGGTGGGGGGAGGAATTAGATAAAAGGCTAAATCCAGGAGGTCAGAATGCAGAATTGCCACTAAACAATGAGGATGATTTAAAGCACCTTTCCTTCATACTGCCTAATAGCATCATGTTCTTACTTTCCCCTAACCATTGCCCAACACACAACCTCTGCCATTCTAGCCCCATATCAAGGGGGTCTCTTTACAACTAAGCAGCTGACAGTCCAGATTTCAAGGATGCTTCTGCCTCACATTCAGCATTCCAAACTGAGGTCATCAGATACGAATCTAATCATATCCATATTCCACAGTAACCCCTGATTACTCCTGCTCTTATCAGACCAACTACAGTTTTAAATAAAACCCAGAATGTACAATGGATAGGCTGGGATACCCCCTTTCTATCTCCCATGGGGTGGGGGTTGGCGAGAGAGCAAGCAGCAATAATCCCAGCATCCTAAACCCACATAAGTCCCATAATTGCCCTATATGAATCATCTGTGCCTCTCCTCCATCTGTTTCTTTGAAAGGCACAGCTGAAGAAATCTGAAGTATTTCCTGTATTCTTCAAATCCTTCTGAAGCACATAAGGGACAAGATGGCTACTGCCTCACAAGGCAGGTCACACACCAGCCATGGGATGCTGGCAGTTTGTCTCACAAGACCGCCAGTCAAATTCCACTGATACCCCATACCATCTCTATTTAAAAAAAACAACCTTCATAATCTAAAAACCAACAAAATATCTATGAACCAGCTAGAACATACACCAGCAAACAACTACCATAACCCAACCTCAGACATTTCACCAGTATCAGAAATGTGACAAAAATATCTTACAGTTTTCTCCTGGGCATAGTAGTGCAAACTGATTACAACTCTCAAAACCAAAGTCAATAGATGACTTTGTCACAATATACCTTTATGAAGTGCAGTGTAGCTTAAGGCAAGGTGTCCTTGGGCTCTGAAGGAGTCTTCAAGGCTATTCTCAGATGGAAACAGTATTTCTTTTTGGGATATGTAGGACAGAAGTGATCATAAGTTGAATGACAGCTCCTAGCATCTGTTTCAATTGTCCATGTTGACACAGGAATGGGAAATAAGCAACATCTGGAGGACGACAGGTATCTACCCTTAAAACTCAAATGGACTTAATTCTGACTGTATTGTGTTCATGATAACCAAAAGAAATGATTCATAAATAATTGTGTGAGAAAAACAATGGTTCCAGTCCAGATTACAATTCTACACTGGTTTCTTGTTGAAGAACCAGTCTTCTACCCAGTCTTCCTCCTCCAAAAAGATGTTTACACAAAACAGATCTAGAATGACGTGCTGCAGAGCTATTTTTTTTTCTTCACAATTAAAAACAGCCAGTTTTGTTTTGAATGAATAATGTATGATTTAGTTGGTCCTTAGATATTATTCCATTTATATGAAGCAGGAAAAAAATAGACATTGTAGGATTCGGTACCGGCAGTCCTCGACTTACCACAGTTCATTTAGTGACCATTCCAAGTTACAACGGTTCTGAAAAAAGTGACTTATGACCGTTTTTNATGGTCATGTGATCAAAATTCAGACACTTCCCAACTGACTCATGTTTATGACGATTGCTGTGTTCTGGGGTCATGTGATCAGATTTTGTGACCTTCTGACAAACACAGTTAATGGATAAGTCAGATTCACTTAACAGCTGTGTTACTAATATAATAATTCTCTCATTTAACAAATGTTTCAATTAGCAACATAAATTTTGGGCTCAGTTGTTGTAAGTCAACGACTACCTGTATTAATTCAACTTCAGATTGCAGACACAAAGTTGTCAGGCCTTTGAAAACCATCAGTGTAAAAAGCTCCTTGCTCCTGACAGAAGGTCAGGAAGAAAAATTCTAATAGAACCGTCTCCCAGAGACGTTATTACAAGCAGAGAATGCTTCATACAGAGATCCATTTAAAATATGACAACTGCAGTCTGAAATGATGCAACTGCAATCTACCATCCCTGATTGTGCTCTTTCCCTGAATATGTCATGTGTGCAGAAAAACAGATGCAGCACATGGTGTATGGTAGAATAAACTTTCAGGGAACCGTTAATTAAATTATGTAAACATTGATTTAAGGAAAAGCCAGTTATCCAAAATAGGGAATATTTAGAGTAGGACAATTTTAAAAGAAATGGAACAACAAAGACTTTCCTAGGTGGATAGATATTCTGAAAAGAGCTAGCATATTAAATGGCTACAGATCCCAAAATAATCTTGTTTTAAGGGAGGTGTGCTGGAAGGGAATGTTTTAGACACTGCATCAGAAGGCTATTATATGCTGAAGAGTGGAACTAAAACTAATGCTGAAATGCTATCAAAGAAAAAAGGATAAACAAAAAGTGATAAATGCTATGAGAATGCTGATAAATATTAAAGCTGGTTGTGTGCTTGGTGTAAATGGAGAAATGTAAAATAACGGGTGTGATCTGATTATGGGGTGGCTGTGCATCTTGCTTAGAATATGTATGAAAACTGAATTGTATCTGTTGATTGGAAGAACAGTATTGTACACCCACACAAAGGGAAAGAGGAAAGAGTAAATGAAAAAAGGATGGACAATTCATTTGATCGGTGCGCTTAGAAATGGGGTAGAATTCTAATACAAACCAGAGGTGGGTATTCAGCAGGTTTTGACCACTTCTGGAGAACCAGTAGTGGAAATTTTGAGTAGGTCAGAGAACCGGCAAATACNNNNAATGGGATTTTGCAGTAACCTTCCCCCAGGAATGGGGAGGGAATCCTTCCCCTGCCACGCCCACCAAGCCACCTGTACAGAACAGGTAGTAAAAAACTGGTACAAAATATGACAAAATGCAAACTTTGGAAAGTGGGTTGAGACTTTAATTTTGGCAGAAGGTAAGCAGACCAGATTTTTGCTTTTCTATTGAGCAATCTATGAATGGATGAAAGTTTATTGTATGTTGTTTGTTTAGACAGCATATAAATAAGGGATTTTCCCCCATCAATATAAAATTGAAGGTTGTTTGCTGAATGTAGTAAGAATGATATGTGATGAAAATAGCATGTCTCACACTAAGTGGAATGCTCTTAAATTTTTGCTGTTATTGATGATTATCCAGATTATTGGCAGATAATCTGGATGATTATCTGCTGATAATCTGGTAGCCCTACCATTACAACATAAAGCTCCTAATTCCAAAATGATTCTGGAAGAACCATATTGACAACTACTCCACCATCCAAGTCTAAGTAGTAGCAGGAGCTGCTTTATTTATGTAAGCTCTAAGCCATAAGAAAAAGAGCCCAAACCAACTAAAAGCAGAAAGGAAACATTTACTGGCATAACCACTACTAAATGAGCTGCTAAAAATATTTGAACTATTTTACAATGCTGCCAAAGCTAAAGAAGCAGTGTTTTCAACACTTTAATGGTGTTTTGCTACAAGAAGTTCAGAATTTCCGCCTTTACACAGCAGGATGTCTGAATACTTATACCATGTATTCTTAGTTATACTGAAAACAAGACAATAAGTTGAAGAAATCCATCAATCTTTCACTAGATGTGCAGTGTTTAAAATGATAGGGAATTCTTCTCAAATTGTTGTGCAGAAGTATAGAGCTCATCAGACGAAAATTAAGAATTGTAAACCCTGATTTGAAATTATGAAATAATTGTGAAATGTATTTCATAATAATGAATTCATATGATCATCATATAATTATAATAGGTAAAGGGATTAAATTCAAGTTTGACATATCAATTTGACAGTTGTGCCAATGAGGACCTAGATTGTTGGGGGCAATATACTGACATTGTAAACCCCCCAGAGAGTGCTATAAAACACTCTGAAGCAGTATATAAGTCTAAGTGTTATTGCTATTGCTATCTGTCCCTAAATTATGTATCAGAATGAATAGTCTGTCAAGTAAAACTGGAGCTGTTACTTTAATATAAAAGAATATTTGGGATAAGTGGGTAGCAAAGAACATCATTTAACTAAAAAGTATAATTAAGCATATTTTAACTGATTAAGTTTTAATTAAGTGATATGTCACATTACAATTTTTGTTTTTATAATTTCACATTTCTATTTTTATTTTCTTAAAAAGGCAAATGAAAAGATCATTTTCATTATAACTTTGGAATACATAAAAATTGTCTGTCAACTGAAACTAGAATAACATTCAAACGAAACACCACAACAAAATTATGTAGATGTTTACTTGTTTAACATTAATTTGATTCATTTCAAGAAAAGTGATCTTTTTTTTTTCTAGTCACTTAAACTGGAAAATCCATACTATTTTCTTCAATGGAAATATAGTGCATCAGTCTTTCACCCCTACCCCACCTCCGCAGCCACCACCAAACAACTCAGTGAATCATTCTTCTTGTTGATCATAAAATACCAAGGCCATAAAAGTGCTGATACTAATTGTAATATATTCTACTTGATGAAATAGCATACCAAAAATGGTAAGAATAATTTTCTTTCCTCCTCCTGAGATCAGCTGTTAACAACTTAGCTGCTTGAAAATGAAGAATATTTTGTCTTGGGTATAGATTACAAGGTGGAGAGATTCCTGTTTTTCTAGCCAAATGAATTATCCAGATGGTCAATATGGGCTGAACTTTTTCAAAAGTATCGTCATGTACTCAGTTGTGATTTTCATTATTTATTGCATATGCAGGTTGTTATTTCAAAGATATAAAACAAAGATGGCAAACCATAATTTTCTAGATGTTGGGCTCTAAGTTCTATAAACCAGAAATGCCATCCTGGAAGATTCTCTCTGAGACTTTAAAAAAATAAATAAATTCCACTTTTATTATTTTCTAAAAATAACTCAAGGTGATGGCCATACCTAATGCTCCTTCCTCCTTATATTTTCCCCACAACAACAACCCTGTGAAGTGGGTTTGGGCTGAAAGAGTGACAGGCCCAAAGCCACCCAGTCGGCTTTCATGCCTAAAGCGGGACTAGAATTCAGAATTCCTGGTTTGATTTGTTTTCTTGCAGATGTTTCATTACCCGTCTAGGTAACATCATCAGTGGGTTTAAAAAAATAAATAAATTCTATTTTATTGGAGCTTCTTTCCCAGATGGTAATAAATGTTCAACATGACAAGAGAAGCATATAACTTTACTCAAACCACAAATTAACATTTATAGACCAGTTCTGACTTCTATAGAGTAACGAGAGTAGTTTAGTTGCTGAAAAATAAGGATAAACAATTATGATGCATAATGCCACATATTCATTGCAAACCCCTTCTTTTATTCATACCTAACAATGGCAATACATACCTGATTGCTGACTTGCGTGTATGTTCTGAATAGAAACAACTGTGCCACATTTTTATATATAGTAAGTAGCTTTCTCTGATAAAAATAGAATTTATTATATGCATGGAACAATTGGATTAGCATTAATATATATTGTAACTTTCCTTTTTTTCTCCATTACTAGTGGGGATAATAGCATTCAAAGGCATACTCAATTTTAGAAATCACTGTGTAGATATTTACAGTTTATACACTTCAATAGAGCACTTCATGTTTTTTTCATTTAGTGTTATTACTCATAGTCGAGCCCAATTCAGGGTATTTTTGAAGAATTTCCATCACACTGCTACATATCTCTGTAGAAATAACTTCCACAGAGTAAACTGGAGTTATTGCTAATTCGAAGGCTAAAATCTTACACCATGTTTGGCAATACAACCTTTGAATGTAGTGATACATTTTTTTTCTTAGTAATTGTGAACAAAATCGTGTTCTTATTGCAAATTCAGTTGATCTTAAGCACTCAGATCCAAGAACACTGCCCTAACTAATGGGTGGATTCTAGCCAGTCGTAGGTAATTACACAATTAAAGAATGTTCCAAAGCTTTTTAAAAACCAAACTCTTCTATATTTCCAAATAAAACCAGTCAAGATAGAAAGAAGTTTGCAATAATTGGGTATTAGATCCATCACCCAAAGTATGTAATTCAGGGCACTTCTTCCCAGCTTACATTCCAGAGGGAGGGAAGAACACAAGGGAGGGGGATTTGGGAGCAGGGGGATTTGGGAGATGTGGGTGGAAGGATAGGTCTCAGGGAAATCCATAGTCCTAGACCTCTGATGACCTCCGTCTATCCCACTGAGAGGTTTATGAATGTATATTTAGTGCCAGAGAAGGCAAAGATTGACAGCCTTATAAATACATCGACATATTTAGGAATTTATTTACAACCCATTATAAAATACTTAATAAAGAGACATTTAATTCATTCTTTAAAAGTTAACAGTGTGAGTTACTGTTCCATATTTTCCCATGCTCGCTCTATAGCACTCACATTAGCTCAAATATGCATAAAACAATAAAGGAGAAAAATAAAGTAATTTTCAAATCAGTTTTGGTAGTAGCAGCAAACCTCATAACTCCTATAGGGTTATTCTTGGGTTAATGGGATGTGGTTTAATTTTGTAGACATAGACTGATTTTTATGTTATTTTCCATCATGTTCACTGAATTTTAAAACTTTTAGAGCTGAGACGAATGGATTTTATTGTGAACTCTGATAGCACTACTGTACCTGTCACAATAATATTTACTTTGATGGATCACAATATTTCAAAATAAAATGTCCCTATGTAACAATTTGATTCATCTGCCATGTTCCAGTTTCAATTTTCTATGAAACATTTTCACAAAGGGGTACTCAATAAAGGGTAAGTAAATTACTTAGTAGGAAGAAAATGACTGTGACTCCTATCTTAAACCTACCCAATTGGTCCACAAAAACCCAAATATTACTAGATGGAATTTTTTTCCTCATTAGATATTGTATGCATTTTTCTATTTATTTGTTTCATTCTGAACAAATGGATGCCCCTAAATACAGCTAGATATATTGGTATAGGAATACAGCTAGCCTGAGATAATTTTTCAGAAGCTTTTAAAAAGGCAGAACTATAAAGCACAAATAACTCAAAGACATTGGTATGAGTAGGTAGGAAAAAATCCTAAAGTATCAAGCGATCCTAACAGAGGTTGGGTACAATATAATATAATAATCATATTGGTCTATACTTTTGGACCCCCATTAATCATTTTAATTCACCATTAGTCATACTTAGCTTAATTTCCATGCTTAAATATGTCTTGCCTTCTTATTTTGTCTTAGGGAAGTTTCTACAAAGAACAAACCTTTAATGAAAGTCTATGGTTTAATTTGACAGTATCTAATATATTACAGTATAGTGTACTATCTTAGTTCATGGGGGTAATGTGAGAGATCACATTATCCCTTTAGAAAACATATCTATCTTTCATGAGGAAAGCTAAGGCAAATCATATCTCATCCAGTGAAGTGGGAAGGCTGCTACTTTAAAAAAAAAAAGCTAGTCATAGTCACAAATGTATGAAAACTTACATAGGAATTCCAGGCATCTTATCTAGATTAAGTTGAACTGATGAAAGAACATTAGTTTAACATTCTCTGAGTCATGTTAACTATACCTACATATGAACAAACAAGAAGCAAATTATGACAGATTAAGAGTCGAGGACAATCCAAGAATGTCTTAATAATGGTGGATGGGGGAGAAGGATTGACTTTGGGGGTCGGCATGTTGAGTTGACTGTAGAAAGAGGAGACAGGGAATAAGAGAATCAAATTTTACTGCCGTGATTGGGATGCTGAGAACACTTGCTAGCAGGGATAGCAATAATATTCTCCGTTCATGTGTATTTATCATATTGTCCATCACATTTATTTCTATATAAATTATTTCTTATGATCAAATTAAAAAAGAAGCCCTAAATAGCAGGTGATATATAGTTTGCAGTGCTTTAATGATGTTTGCATGATACTGTTTAAAAGATGACCATCCTGAATTCATGAAGACAGGAAACCTTCGCTGTTGAATCCCATTGAGTTGCAAAAGTTGCCAATGAAGAAAGGATATATTGCTTGAGAGTCTATGGTCTATCAAGCATTAATATAGCCACTGTGGTTTCTATGATAAAATATCTTTCCTGGGATTAATAATAGATGTGGTTAATTTTCTAAATCGGTAATTTTTTTTTTTAAAAAAAGCTCCAATTTAATGAAATTTAGTGACAAATGAACTATCTCATTTATGGTTTATCTGTCTTACATTAGCAGTGTGGGTGGAGGATTTAATATTTGAGGGGTCCTTGGTGCTCTCTGAGCTTGATTGTTTTTTTTTTGCAGATGTTTTAATTATTTAAACTTGGTAACATCATCAGTGCTGATGACGTTACCTAGTTTGGGTAATGAAACATCAGAAAAAAAAACAGCCAAGCAGTAAAATGAGGCAAAAACTCACTTAACAAATTTCTCATTTAGGAACATAAATTCTGGGCTCAGTTGTGGTCATAAGTTGAGGATTACCTGTAGTTTCCATCCAGCTAATGGATGCCAACTCATAAGAGCATGCAAAACACTAACTTTCAGTATTTTACCCATGATATTATCAGTTCTGAAATACAAAAAGTTCCCTCTGCTCTTCGGCACATGAAGAAACAGATCAAATAAACTGCTGGTGCCCCCCTCCGCATTTTTAATACATTTTGTATTTGTTGGTCCATTTGTTTGCAATAAAAAAAATCTGAGATATATAATCTCATTATCCATCTATAATGAGATGTAGCTGCTTGGCTGCCAAGCCATCTTTTGTTCTGCTTTTAGATTCCGATTGGGAGCTGGGAAGATAGTTTAATGTCATCAATTCTGGTACTAGGAACTTTGCCCAATAGTTGCAATCATGGTGATAGGTGGAACTCTTAGCAGACTTACAGATACAGAGTAACAGAATTGGAGGTCATCTAGTCCACCTCCCTGCCCAAGCAGACCCTACACTATTTTTGAAAGATGGCAGTCCAGTCTCTACTTGAAAGCTTCCAGTGATGAAGCTCCC
>AZIM01001497.1:113644-139842 GCA_000516915.1 Ophiophagus hannah
GGCGGAGCTCGCCGACCACCCTCTCGCCATTAGCGAGACGAGCTGACTCGGCGGCGGCGTCCACCTCCTGAACTCCTTGTGAACCTATATAAAGCGCGGCCATGGACTAGGTGAAGGAGAAGAGACGGCGGGTGCACCAGGGAGAAGACAGGAAAAGCCGAGAAGGGCGGCGAAAGGCTCCTCTTTTGCTGCGGGAGGAGTCTCAGCTCAACTCCGGGAAGGAGACCTCCGGACCGTCTAAGTGAGGGGACTGAAGCTAGCGGAGACAGGTATGCCCCTTCAGTGCGAACGGCTAGCGCCAGCGCCTCCAGGTTACTTGCTAGGAGTGGCCGCTGCAGCGGTAGCGCCCGTTTGCTCCCGGCCAAGTTTTAGCGGACTCCTCAACAGTTCTCGGGGCGCTCTGTTTGTGGGCTGTGGGCGAGTGCGGGCGCAGGCGATTTTTTTGGAGCCTGTCGGAAGAAGGCTTCCTTCTTGCTAGGCTGCAGGGTCTTTCTTCAAATCGGTTCTGCTTTAGAGCTGATGTCAGTCCAAAGAGACAAAACGCATTTCTGGGGGAGTTGCTTCGTTGTAGACAATTCTGCTCTGTAGGAATAAAAGCCAAAGATAGATGCGCTCACAGAATGGCTTTCTCTCTGGAGAAAGACAAGAGTGAAGAGTAGCCCGAAGCAAGTCGTTTTAAGTAGCGTTTGTATTTCTAGATGAAATCTGACATCCATCTCATCATCCCATGAAAACGGAGAGCGCTCCGCGATGCTGGATTGGGCGCTTTCTTCTCTGCAATCCTTTTAGCTTTGGGAATCCAAATGCAGTGAAGCTGCACTGAGCATCCCAAGCGATGTGGAAGAAGCGACCTCTTGAGTAAGGTCGGCCAAATTGACACACTGTGAGTGTCTGAGCAGATGAGATACTTGGGGGTGCGGGTGGGGGTTTAAATTCAGATTTTATGCCTTGAACAGGAAGCGTTGGATGGGATCAGGCCAGACCAATTCGGTCTGGAGCCGTATGATGTGGAAGTTTTCCTTGAAAGGTTTTGGAGCATTCTGAACTGACTCCACTGTAGGACCATATACCATGTGGCAGCCTTGTAGAATCTTACTACGACTGGAGGCAGATGCAAATCATTTAGATACTTTGCTTTGAGAATTTTAATGGAAGGCCAGTGTACAAATTAGAAATAGTTCCCAACGTATTGACTGAAAATAGTGAAAACATCACCAAACCAAGAATAAGAGTAGTAATTCTGTTCTGATTGTCATGTAGATTTTTAAATACTTAGCTGTTATTATTTGTATGAAGTTTTTAATAAACAAACAAGATCAAGTCAAGCAAATCTGAATAGTCTAAAAAATTTCCCAATGACTTAGAAGCCATATACTGGAGTCAGGTGATACTAGTATTGATTTCTCTGTCTCTCCCCCCTCCCAATTTTTGATTACTCCTTGTTGAAGCTTGTTGTTCAGATTTTCAGGATCTGCCAAGGAAATGGAGAAATTTTATCTTTGCTATAGTTGGCTGTTTTCTAAGATTTTTTCTTTGCCCAGCTGATTTTGTAGGATATCTTCTCCACCTATTTCACTGCATTTCTTGATACTTTTGAATATGAAGGACAAGGTTAGACTGTTACATGAATGCATCTAGAAGTCCAACTGTCTTCCTAGCTAAAAAATATTGTACTGAAATAAAAAAGAAAGCAGCAACAAATCTAAGTAGCTTGTTCCGTATGTATAATGAAAAAATATTTTATTAGAATTCATGTCTTCTTTCTGATTTAAAAAAAAACATTTTCTCTCTTTCAGGGAGTAAGTGGGAAACACATTCTCTTTTCCTGGGTTGTCCGCACAAGTGCAATGTGCAAACTTCTAAGGTCTTCAGTGCTGATTGGGCTGATGGCATTGATACTTTCAGCAGGACATTGTAAAGAAAAATCCGAATCTAGTGTGGGGCTGAGGGAAAGACAAAACCTCTTAAATCTGATAATGGAGATCATTCAAGAACTGAAAAAATACCATGTAGAAGAGGATGAAGAAAATGGAGTGCAGTACAAGCAAGACTACCCACCTCTTGATCAAAGGGAAGTGCCTGACTATGGAACTTACTCAGAAAAACAGAAAGTTGGTAAGACTATTGTGTTGTATTAAATACTGTTTAATATGATCTTTTCCCACCCCGCCCCAGTTTACTAAAAAGAAAAATGTGCCATCACACTGCCAGTTGTCCCTGAAGAATTCTGTAAAGATTTTTATAAAGATAACCTGACTGACTTTTGCATAGATGAATGGATTGTCCCAGCTCACAACTCCAATTTGAAAATGCTACGGATGGGTTCATTTAAGATGCTCTAGCTTCAGAGATGAATATCTGGCAATTCTGTTGTACTTCTGGCCTTGTTATGTCATCTGGAGATAAAATGAGTGTTTGGTCTATCATCATGTACAGTCTCTAAATATGGAGCCATCAAATACGGACCTTTGGGCAATGAAGAAATCTTAACTCTAAGAGTATATGTGGCTTAATTCTCACTATGATAGTTTAGAAAGACTGCAAGGATGTGCTTTCTGTGCATTTTATTTCTCCACAAGCACTGCATCTTCAGTGTACCACACAGCCAAGATTTTTGGGTGGCAGGTGAGCTGTTTCATAGGTGATTTGAAGCATTTTTAAGAAAGATTCCTCACATGGACTCCATGTTAGATACTACAGTCATGATAGAACCTGTTGAACCTGTTGTATAGGAGCTGCCATTTCAAGGGCAATTTTAATTATTGCTGGCTAAGGAAGTGAATACATAGCTTGAGGAGCCTCCTTCACTATCCATTTTGACTGTAAAGATCTAGCAGAGAGGATTCAAAAAAGGTAGGCCCAGAGATGACTTTTTGTAGAGGAAGTAATTCCCTCAACCTTAAGATTTAGAATTATGACTCAGCTATAAATCCACTTTTCTTTAGCAAGGGTGGTGATCATCAAATATGCTTGAAAAAAGTTGAAAATATAGATCATTTGGCTGACTTCAAGCATGGATTTCTCTGGTGACTCTATGGCTCTCTCAGCAGCCTTCAACAACAGTGATCACAAAGTACTGCTAAAACAGCTCAGCTCAACTGTTTCAAGGGTCCTAGTCCTTTTTTCAGGGCCACCATCAGAATAGCTGAGGGATATTTCTTTTTAGGGTTAGAGCTATTCTTTCTTTTTGATTGTTCAACAACAACTACTGAGGTTTCCAGGCAGATATTTATAGAGACTGTGTTGATAATTGTGAAATCAATTTTCACACACTTAATCAGGGTAGATCACACTGATACTAGTAAGTTGCTTAGAGAGGGAATTGCATACTCAGGGGAGGGCATGAATCATACGCAGCCGTCTAGTTTGTTTTATGTGGCCCATATTCTAGTGGAATCAAAGATGTGCTTATCAAGGCTAGGGTGCTGAATCCCATGTACATGTACACTCAGGATCATAGGGAGAGCTCCAGGGGTAGTGTGGTAGCAGTAATGGCCCAGCAAGTCTCCTCAGCACAGTGGATCTTCCAAAAGTAGTGAGCCTGTTTAGTTGGTTTATATATTTGGTGGCCCAAGTATTGAGTAGCACAACCTTCTGGAAACTCTTTCCTAAGATTGTCTTCAGTAGATTGCTATTTCTGAGATGATATCAGGATTTTTTGGGGGGGGGCAGAAAAAGTGGGGAGTAAGGCTTGCCCTTAGAAGATACAATGGGAGACTGTGGGTACCCAAGAGAGATGAGGAGGAAGGAGCCAGATCTTTTTTGGTGGGGCAGAGAGTCTGGAGCCCTGTTATGAGGGCTTCTTTGCTAGACAAAGAATTGAAAAGTCAGTGAACAAGTAAGGTATCTCTGCTGAGGAAAGACACGAATGAAGGACTGTTTGAGGCAAGGAGACAAAAGAGAATGGAAAGAGAACAAGACAGAAACAGAAAAGTAAAATTTGTGCAACAGCTTTTAGCAGATTGGGTTTTCTTGATTGTATTATCAATTTGTGAATCAAACCACTTGTGTTCTTTTAAATAAAAAAAAAGCCAGCTAAAGTGAAGTGGTTGTTTCACTGGTATTACTTCACAATAAAGTTTTTTCTTTAATTTATATTTAATGGCCTATCGTGATGCTATTAATTTTATATTTCCTAAAGATTTTTGTATCTTTAGGAAATGGTATGGCATGAAAAGACTAGTGTTGCAGCTCTTGGCTATGGAACTAGACCACATAGAGCTTTAGTGATCATTTGAAGTTCATACTCTTGACTTAGAGGCAGTGATAAATTGGACAAGGTCCAATAAGCTGAACCAAATATAATGGTTGTAGATGAGTGATTTTCAGATCTGGGAGTTAAAAAAGTGTCCTGTTTTAGATGAGCCAACACTCCCACAGATGCATACAATGGGGTCTCTCTTTGATTCTGTCAACTAACGGAACAGGTAGTTCAGTAACAAAGAAACTCTATGACCAAGTTTGTTTGGGCATCTGGTCTAACTTAATCTAGCCTCAGTGAACCATTCCCTAGTAATCTCATGATGGGATAAGCAGAATATATCCAATCAAGGGCTACCACTGGGCACTGTCACATTTAGAATGTAGCAGCTCAATTGCTAAGTGGAATGGATAAATCAAATCAAATAACATTGATCCTGAAAATGCTACACAGACTATGAATTCTTGGATGACACAAGTGTTTCAATTAACTTATAAAGTTCTGAGCAGTTTAAGAATCAAAGGATTACAAGATTCCTGTGTATGCACTAAAGATCAGCAAGAGAGGTTCTGCTTGTGGTCTCCTTTGGATTTGGCCAGGAAGAGTCTTCTGTGAATGCTCATTATTATGGAAAATATAGCTAGGCTCAGGTCTTTTTGGATGACTGTTGAAGATAATAGTTCTTCATCCAGGCATGAGTGGATAACTGTTCCTGGTATACCATCTTTTATAATCCTTTCTTAAAATTAGCCATTTAATCATTTTCATTTAGTATTTTTCTTTATTTTTATTATTCTATTGAAAATTGTGTTTATTCTTTATGGAACTGCTCTGGGCTCATGGTGTAAATTTATAATGCATTAAAAGTTTAAAAAGTTTAAAAGTCCCTAGTTCACTGAGTGTCAGGTACAAAAAAAAGATCCATGTGCAGAAATTCAAAAAAATCATTATCAGTCTGTGTTTAATATACTAACAGTTGATTATTTATTATAGTGACAGTAATGGGAATTTTCCATTGACTGCTACAGCTGCTTACAGGCATATTCACTGTGTATAGTGTTATAAAAATATTTCTTAAAATTCAAATTTTCATTCCTACTATGCAGGTGCAGTCATATATGCATGGAGCAAATGCACCTGTAAAATTCCCATTTCTTCATATGCATATTCTAAGTGGGCTTCACTTGCTGTCTGCTTGGAATCAAAAGCAGTTGTGCAAGAATCCAATCCTGTTGGATTGAGTCATCTTTGAGGCTATCAGATTTTGCTTCTCTACTGTTTATTTATTCTATATTAAGTTCAGCATCTTAAGAATTCTACTGGTATTACTGGAAAAATAAAGAAGATAGGAAGTCATCTCCCATCAATTAGCACCTATACAATTGGGGCTTTGAGAAAATGGGATACATACCCTTTTATTCATTCAAGGTGATATGCCAGTGGTCAGTACTTTAATTTTTTAAAGCCTCATTAATTTTAACATCTCCTCAAAATGAATCTTGTAACTGATACGAAGTTTGTACTATTGGAGCAAAAAATATTTCCTTTTAATATATGTACAGTAACTTATTGCACAAAACCAACATGTGATTGCTTGCTTTTTGTCTTAGCATGTTGTGTGAACCCAACTAATTATAATTGAGCCATGGTGGCACAGTGGTTAGAATGCAGTATTGCAGGCTGCCTGCAATTTGGCAGTTTGAATCNNACCAGGCTCAAGGTTGACTCAGTCTTCCAAGGCTGGTAAAATGAGGACCCAGATTGTTGGGGGCAATATGCCGATTCTATAAACTGCTTAGAAAGGGCTGTTTAAACCCTGCAGGTTTATTAATTGTTTTACTTTTAAGCTGGTCCTTTGGTGTCTGTGAAACAAATGTGTTTCTTTTTAAAATTTCAACAGAACTGATAAACTAAATTTCATGTTAAGAATATTGTCTGATCTTAAGTATAAAGAAAACAGCAAATATGGAACATTCTTTAAAAATATTTGACTCCCCAGAAACTAGATACATAGATTTAGCTTTTTGTTTTCTCACGTATGCAAAAGGTTTTTTCTTCAAAATACTGTAAACACATTTCATTGGGAAAAAACTCAAAATCTCAGATTTAAAGGTTTTTCTTAAATAGTTAATTTTGTATTAGTAATTGTTGAGGAAAGAGAACTTTCAATTAACAAAAAGTACAATCTTGCTATGGGAAAACCAATTGTACCTATCATAATCTATTAGCTATCATTTAACGTGATTTTCATCCTAGTGAAATGCATGCTGAATTTCTTTGGAAGAAGTCTATCAGGGATCAATTAATTAACATTGCTTAGTGCTGCATTTTACCTGTCTAGGTATGAATATTTTGATTAAAAAATATAACTCAGTTAATCTAAATTGTACACCAAATATGCTGACTTCAACTGAAGTGTTGTTTATCTTGATTTTGCTGGCCATCAAAAACAGAGATAACTATGCACAATTCTGAAGACCAGGGCTATGTCTGGCTTAAGTTAGCTGACATCACAAGTGCCAATTATTTCACCAAGTGACACTGATTTAAGCTCCAAATAGTATGTACTTAGGAATCCCCCTCTCCAATTTGGTGACAACTAGCCATCAGTTTATATTGACCACTGGTACTTACCACATACAATGTCCTACTTCAACTAAATGAGCAAAGCTGACCTTTTAAAAGCTGAGCAAATATAACAATAAAAATATTTACAGTCATGCAAATTCTGGGCAGCAGTGGGACAGTACTAGAAGCTCAAACACCAACAAAATTAATGAGCAGTTCTAATTTAAAGCTAAGGTATATTCCTCTACTTCTGTGTGATGAAATTTAATCATTATATGAAAAAGAAAAATGGATGAAACATGCTTGGTGCTTTTAATAGATGTTTGTTTATCCTAGGGATACATTCAGCTAAAATTGGTTAAATGTATTTGAAAATGCTTATGGAACTCATCTGTTCATCATTTGGTGAACATTTAGCTCACCTTGGCTAAACTCAACTGTGGATAGAAACCTTAGCACTATTGGCTAAGGTTAGAACTATTGGCTAAGGCAATGGCAAACCATAATATTATACATAAAACGACAAGGATAAATTCACCAAAAGTTTGAGATGTATATCTATCATACATTTTATTATTTTTTTAAATATACAACTTTTAAGACAACTGCAAAATCTGTTTAACCAACAGATTGAATTCAACGTGTAATTTTGCAGGAGTTAATTGGACTGTATAGATGCAGGCTATCTGTTCTAATGAAAACTTGCCAACTTCTAAAATATTTTTCTGAAGAAACTTAGCCAGAACTACCTTTCAGAATTCCCTTCATCTTGCAAGACTTTTGGGAGAAATATCTAAGCATTTAGTGCTATACTTGACAGAATTAAATCAAAATGTGATAGGATCAATTCAACTGAGTTGAACTATACTTAGAAATAAATAAAAGCTAAATTTTGAAAAATAGCTAAACTCCCCAGTGGGCCAGATATAATTGAATGTAAAAGTCACAAAGGGAAATGCCATTTATGCATTAATTGATGGTAATATTAATGATCATATGCAATTGTCATCCTGACAAAATTGTAAATAGCAATATTAAATGACACTAAATCAAAGAGATGGCCATGAGAAGCTAAAGAGGATTTCAATAAGCTAGTTATATTCCCATCCATTGAATAAGCTATGAGAAAGCAAACAGTAACAAAATAGTTTTATGTATTTCCCACTTGTCTCCATATTTTGTTCAACAACATGGTTTCATTTCTTTTAGAATATAATTTTCTGTTTATTTCTCTGACAATGCCCCATCCTGAATAAGGAGGTTGAGGAACTGAATTACAGAAGGAAGTGGTAGCCTAAATACAGGATTTAGTAAAACACATTTCTTTTTCTCATTCCTTATTTTGCATCCACATTTCTGCATAAATCTGCATGGATGGAAGCATATGATATAAAACTGCTCTTTAAGAAAAATATGCTATGCTTAGTTCCAAGACAAAAATAAATTTACAAGTGTTACTATTGCTTCTATTACTCACTTTAGCTTTCAGTTTTTTCAGTGATGTGCTCTGGAACTACTTAACTAATTAGTGTCAATATACTTTGTTTAAAAGGTGACATTGTGCATGCAATGTTGCATAATTTAAGATGAATGATCTTGGACTTTAAGGATATTACCCACAGCTGCCGAGACTTAAGCTGACAGTCCTTTCTCCCTCTCATGTCAGAGCAGCTTTAGCTAAAACAACTAGAAGGTCCATGACACCTTTGCCAACAAATCAGCATCAAGCCAAAAGAATAGAGATGCACAGAGAAATTAGAATTTGAAGGGATCAGAGGAATCCCTTTAGTTTGTAATCCCAAAGCAGAAATCACCAGAACAGTACACCCAGGATTGCCCAAGCCACTGCATTCTATATACATATAATATACATTCATGACTGTTCCGGCCACTGCAATTATAGCTTCAATCCCACTTAAAGAATATTACAATAGTCCAAATGGGTAGTAGATAACTATTATCAATGAGCAGGGGGTACTGATCCAGGAAAGGTCACAGTTGTTGCCCAAGATGAAACTGGGCAAAAGCCTTTTTTTTGCTACATTAACCACTTGTCCCCCTAAGCCAGGGGTGTCAAACTCGCGGCCCTTGGGCCGGATGCGTCACATGCTGGCCACCCCCATTCCCGTTTTAGTGAAGGGGAAAAAAGTTGTAATACGTCACACGACAACAACACGTTGTCACAAGTTTGACACCCCTTGCCTTAAGCAGAGCTATCAATGTTCAAATTGTGGATCATCTCAGTGTGGGGGAATACTTGTTCAGAATCAGAGACAGTATTTCTCTGGTGCATTAGTGCCAGAAACACCCTTTAGGAAAGAGAACCATTGCATGACGGTATCTTCCTATTCCAATCTGAGACAATTCTATTATTATTTAATTGTACCAATTTAAGTCACTAATATTGTCTCTTATGAAGCACAGAAATAAAGCAAAATAATTACAATTTGCTGATTTCCAATAACTTTTAGCAAGATAACTGTGAAGCCAAATAGTAGTCAAAATCTTGCTGCTCTTATTAAATGGGAATATCTTAATTATATAAGATTGTTCCAAATGTATAAATGGAAAACAAGAGAGAAAGATTATACTTTGCTTCTAAAACAGGGGTATCAAACTCATGGCGTCACAGTGGCATCATATGACGTATTGTGACTTTTTTTCTCCTTTGCTAAATGAGGCGTGGGCATGGCCAGTGCGTGACGCATCCAGGCGAGTTTGATAGCCCTGTTTTAAAACATCGTTGCCCTTTCAGACAACTTTTTACTTTTGCTTTGAATTGTACATTCCAGGAAATTACAGAACCAGAATATAAATACTGACTATTCTAAAGAAGTGTCTTTATTCTCTTTAACAGAAATATTTCCTAGAGACCTAAGAATGAAAGACAAATTTTTAAACCATTTAACAGGTAAGCCAAATTTCACATCTGAATTATTGTCTTAATTATAATCCTTTTTCTTATGGCACCAATTAAATGTAACCTGCTGATTTTCTTCTTTTCCAGGTCACCTTTACTTTGGGCCAAAATGCACTAAACACTTTCATAGACTTTATCACCATACAAGAGATTGTACCATACCTGCATGTAAGTTCTATCATCCAAGACCAGAATTACTAATATATATAGCTTTTTAAAGAATAATCACCCTGTATAATTAATGATACAAGAGTTTGTAGAGTTAAAGCCATGAAACAGAGGAGTGCTTTCTTGCAATTCCTGAGGGAGATTTAATGGTTCTAATTTCTGATTTCATAAACAATCATTTAAAACATATTTGTGCAGGCAGCCAATCTGCTCTTCCATTATATGCCAATCTTTTTGTTTTAGGATTTCAGTACAGAAACTGAATTTCTTATCAGATCAGGTAACAGAAATTTACAAATTAAACTTGCTTTGTGCTTAAAGCACAAATACACTGCTGAAAAATCCTGGAACTACTGTTGCTAGAATAGCGATTATTCAGAGTATAATTTTCTAAGAAAATGAAAAACAACCTATACTATGATGAAATATTCTGAATTCTGAAAAGACAGTAAAAGAAATGAAGTATTATCGGGAACAATTCCAATCCAAAGTCTGCATTATTAAATGGCAAAATATATACATTTGAGATGATGACAATAATAGTAAAATGATTGGTTACTCCTCGTTGTCAAGTTTTTCTTGAAGGGATCTGTATACCTGCTTAGATATAAAAGTTCAAACTTTGTGCCAACTGTATCAGGGAAAATCAAGATATCCATATTCTTTTCCTTGAAATAGAGAGATGCTAGCAGAAAAAGAACACCTTTAAAAAAACACATTTCATTAGAACTTAGTCATTTAGTACATAGGTTTTGAACTTGCATAAATGCATAAACTGCACATTTTTTTCTTCTAAGCCAAGGTGTAAACAGGAGGTAATATTTCTGCAAGTAGATGAACTTTTCCTTATGAATTTATCCCTCTATTCACAAATTGACCACAAACTCTCACACATTGTGCCAAATCTGTTAATACCTGTTATTAGAGTAGCTGAAAAACCAACATTTGTTTGTTCAACTAGTCTAAGCCAAAACCAAGGAACCATATTAAGCCTTACTATAATGACCAAATTAAAGGCCTCCCAAATAAAGTCAGCAATTCAACAAAGTATATCTGTTTCTTATTTTAACTGAACAAAAATGGATATTTTAAAATAAGTTGGCAATTGGGAATTAATTACATTATTACATTTTAGAAAAACTACCGTAGATTCTGGGCAAAGTATGTTACCCTATAGCAACTTTTTTTCCACTAAGGAATACTTTTCACAGGATTTAAAACCAATCCGGATTGCTAGAGTGAACTTAAATGTTGCTTGAGGAACTGAATTACAGAACTAAGTAGCAGCCTAAATACTGGAGAGATTTTTTTCTCGTTTATTTTATTGCATCCACATTTCTGCATGAATCTGCATAGATACAAACATATAATATGAACTGCTCATTAACAAAAACATGCTATTAGTTCAAGAGATGAAAATGAATTTCATGCTTTGCTACTGCTTCTCTTACTTGTTTTAGCTCTCAGTGTTTTCACTAATATGTTTTGGAACTATTTAACTAATGAGCATCAATATACTTCATTTAAAGACTGACACTGTGCAAGCAATATTGCATAATTTAATATTTAAGAATCACTCTATGAGAGACAGTAATAGTTCCTAAATATGCTAAATAAATAAATGTGTTGTTTAATGGGATACAAGGCAATTTGCTGAAATGTTTAAAACTTCCTATATTTATGGCAACAGAAATTTTAAACATATACAAACCTTCCTTTGAAATAGTAGTTTTATTATGGGACATGGGTTTTTGATGGACCAAGTCATGGGTTTTAAGATGCCAGATTGAGAGCTGCTGTATTAGACCATCTTCACTATTCTTCTTTTAGTACAAGCTTTCAGCATCTGAGTTCTTCTGTCCTCTATCTTGCTGCTACCCTGTTAGCAGCTCTTATTCCATATAAGATTGATAGTTAGATGCTGATTAACTTGTCCCATGATTAACCTCAAATTTCATTTACTTCATAGGCATGGCTATTTATACATAGTTCACTGCAAACAAATACAAACCAATTTTTCTCATGCAAATGAAGTCTTTTCATGGATATTAGTAAATATCCATCATTTTAGTCTGATGAAATATCCATCCATTCAACAGTGACCTGTGCCAAATCCATCTTCATATGATGGCAAACTTATATACCATTCTTAAAAATCTAAGAAGCATGTTTAAAATTAGCTCAAGCACACAAATTCAAAGTACTTCAAGATGAATTAGTTATATTTGTATTCCCTCGTACAAATTGCGTTTTAAAAATATAATAACCCGACCTTCCTAAGAACTTTTCACACTATTTATCTCCCCCCACCCAACAGATTATAAAAGATGCGCCAGGCTCCTTACTCGGTTGGCAGTAAGTCCAATGTGCACAGAAGGATAAGGTAAGATTATTGAGAGGAAGAATTGCATGTTGCCACTATGTGGATAACAATGACTAATTCATAAGCATTGGCAGAATATCTTTTGGACTGAAATATGCTTGTTTCAAAAAGCGATGCAAACCCTTTTATTTAGTACAATATTTACCATTAATAAAAACATACCCCCTACTGGAAAGCAACAGTATGGAGTCTCAGGCAACTGTGAATTATTCATAGTAGTGTGCAGTTAGTAGAGTGTATTTTTTTAAAATTCAAACTAAGAGTCTCAGTGGCGCAGCTTAGAGTGCAGTATTGCAGGCTATTTCTGCTGATAGCTGGCTGCCTGCAATTTGGCAGTTAAATGTCACTAGGTTCAAGGTTGACTCAGCCTTCCATCCTTCTGAGGTGGGTGAAATGAGGACCCAAATTGTTCGGGGCAATATGCTGACTCTGTACACCCTTAGAGAGGGCTGTAGAACACTGTAAAGTGGTATATATAAGTCTAAGTGCTATTGCTATTGCTAAGGGGCATAGCTAATTTTTCAGGAATTAAATCAACTGCTATTTCTTTCTATTTATACAGGATATCTTTTTGTCAATATAACAGACATTTTTAATATTAGATATGTGTAGAAGCCAGCTACACATCGACACCATTCATAATGTTCTGTAATGCAGTACGTAAATGTTGCTGCTTTTGTTACACATAGAATGAAACAGCATTAAAAAGTATTTGCTTATTCAACTGCAATTTGTATTTGAATTACTATACCTGCTTAGCAATACAGCAATACTGTACAGCAGCACCAGGAACTATGGATGCCCCCAAAAGAGAATCATTGAATTATTTTCTCTTTAAATCAATTATTTGATATAAAAGAAATTTAATACCATTCCTTCTATTTCTAATGTTCAAGTTGTCTTTGTTGTCCTTCAGAATACCAATCAGGATCACCCTTGTGAAAAAGAATGTTATTAATAAGTTTGCAAAAAAGAAACTGTACAGCAGAGGTGCAAATTGTCAAATGGAACCTGGGAATATTCTACTGTACTTTGTAACATGGATTATCCTGGATTTTTATATTATGGAAGGTTTTTCTCATTTGTCTCAATCCCCACATTCCAATAGGAACTGGAAACAATCTGAATTATTATTTAACAGGATTTATTGAAAATTAATGTGAAACATCAGGAAAAGTAGAGTTTAATCTTTTGTTCTTTTTTGTTTTTACTTCAGATGCTACTATTATCAAAGGAAAAATATATAAAAGAACCAAGAGAAGTGCCTTGGAAACTGACAGGGAAATTGAACTTAGCATTTTTGTAATATATGGCATTATGAACCAGAGATTTATTTTTGGAAATTGATGGACTACTTCTCATAAAACTTTAAAAAATGTGTTTTGTATCCCATCATCACTGTTTACAGATGCATTCTTTTTAGTGAAAAACTACCAAAAGTTTAATTACTTGTTCATGTTTTCTGCTTTAAAGTTGCTCTACAACAGTTGTGTTGTACTTCCAAAAAAGTAACAAGTACCATCTTTTCAAGTATAGACATGTTTCCCTTAAGAGACATTACAGCACACTGTCAATGAAACCTGCCTGTGGAAGAAGCATTATTTGATATCTTTCTTGCTTATGCAACTGAAAATGTTACATTACAAACTTTTCATAAAGCTGTTACAGTGGTGGTCTACTAGACTGCATGCCATAGGCAAGGGATGAACATGTTTTAGGTTGAATTCTGTATCCACTCTAAAGTCACTTCTTTCTTGTATAATAGAAATATACATTCCAGCTAAACGTGCAATATGTACATATTGTAAATTCACAAATATATGTAATAAAATGTTTTGTATATAATCTGGTTCTTTGTGTTTATTCCTTGCATATTCAAGTTTGGAAGAAATTATGCTTGTGAAGCAGAGATATGCAATCTGAGGCCTTTCACATATGTTGGGCTACTATTCCCATAATACTTACCACCCAGTGGATATTCTAGATGGATTTCAAAGTTTACAACTGAATAAATCTGAAGGGTACTAACTGATCTCAATAATACCATTCTAGCAATACTTCTCAATACTTGTGGGTTGACAATAAGGACTATGCATTTAAATAGTTCTAATAAGAATTAATTTTAATGTAACTTGACACTGCAAAGTGAGGGCGGTCAATAACCACAGGGCATGTTTCAAATACTAAATTTGCCATATAGCTCTTTCAGAGTGAAACGCTATTGCCTACTCACATCATGCTTTCGTCCTTCTCATCCTACCAGTTAATAAGACCAGTTAAATCTAAATTTGCTTCACCTATTTCCATTCGAAAATAGATAACACTGCTTTCAAGCTACACAGAATCTTTGAATTGGAAGACAGTGTTTTGGCCAACCTTAGATATGTGAACTGAGCAAGAGTTTGGAATCAATGGCCAAAACACTGTCTTCCAATTACAAGATTCTGTGTAATTTGAAAGCGATGTTATCTATTTTGGAATGGAAGTAGTCAGAATTTTATTTTTATGTGCTCAAGATTCTAACAAAAATGTAATAACAAGATCTCTCTCCAATTTGATGAGATATCATTATATGAGAATTCATTTAAACCCACCATGGGTCCACTGTGGAATCAATTAATAGATATTACAATCCATAATGGTTCTTGGTCAAATGCTTTACTGAGCTCAAGGTATGTTATTCTTACAGCATCCTTGAAAACTACATGATTAAAAAAGAAGAATTTAACAGTCTTATTTTGGACAAGACTACATCAGACTACAAACATAGCTTCTGTATACTTTTCACAACTGGAATCAGTTTATTTTTAATTAACTATAAACATTTTATCAGCATTCCTAATTATTTAGATCTTCTGCCCCTTAAAAACATACAAAAGATTCAGGCAAAATTATAACTGATTAAAGCTTTTTTAAAATAGCCTTAATTTTTTCAAGTTAAATCAATAGGTGTTTTCTGTGTTTATAAACACTCAGTGCTGGCATCAATTACCCACAAATTGAGACAGCTTAAAAAATACCAAAGACCTGGGGAAAATGTAACTTTCCAAGTCTGTTCAGAGGAAACATTAGTATTTAAGGATATTTGAGTAGAGCCTCATATTTGTTTAAATATATCAAAAGTGAGGAGTTTGCCTGCAATAATCATTAATACCATTAAAAATTTTCCAATCGTTAATTGTAATAAAAATGGTTATGATCAAATCATTCTAAGTTAAAAAAGAATTCTACCAAAACTTGTTGGCTATGAAACATAGATGTCGAATTTTCTGAAAAATCCCTTTGTGTTCAATTAATTTACATAAAATAAACCTTGTTCAAATATATTGTTCCTTGCTAACAATATATTTTGCTATCAAAAAGTCCAGTTAAGGATAGTATACAAAACACTCATTTTTAATGTCCTTAATATGTCTTATTTTTAAGTGGTAAATCAAGAGTTATCATAGAAAGAAACTTTGTAAATGATCAGGACCAGGCTTCATATATCATCTCTCTGCATAGATAATTTACAAAATACATTTATAAAGTTCTACCGTAGCTAGATCGTAAAATGAAAATTTTACAAGAAGTAAAATAGTTTTTTCACTATTTTATTTGGTCTTGCACTTACTAATTATGATGGCTGTAAATTTGCTTGAAATAAAACCTGACATTCATGAAAGCAAAACAGGTCCCTAGAGTCTGTTTTAATAGAACTTAAGCAAAGCATCTTATTAATAGAAATTATGGCTGCTTAAAAATGACAAATCCAGAAGGTAACACGAAGAAGTAGCGAAGTCCACTACGAGGTTTCCTCTTTTGGGAAGACTTGAAGACACACAAAAACTAACTCTAAAAGAGAAGGGAACAAAATAGTGCTGGCTTGTACTTCCCCATGCAGTGTTTATAAGGACTCTTGGCTAAAAAGAGATTATGGCAACACTCTGAATAATTGCAAAATGCAGACAAAATATACTCTGAGTAGAAGATGAAAGTTTTGGCAAACAATTGCATACAACCCTCTGTTATCTTTTAAACAATTAAACACACAATATTACACTGCATGTACTGACAGTAATCAGTAGCAATGATTCATACAATATTTACATAGAATCATTGGTTTATGTCAACATCCTTCAGCATGGGCTTTTTTAATAAGTAGATCTTTGCCAGCTTACTATGGACTTCACTGCCTGCTTCTGTCTAACAACTTCTCTTTGGCTTAATCTTGAAACATCCATAAACAATGTTGTTTCAAAAGTAGAAGGGAGCAGGTGAAGAAAAGAAAGAAATCAATGATGTCATAAGGAAGAACAGTAAAAAGAGGCATGAAATGCGAGGGGAAGGTTGTGGTTTTATTTCCACTGGAAAACTACAAACTCTCTAGGCTTTTAAATCCTTCCCTCAATCATTTTATGCCTTTCACAAAATACATACCAGGCTCCATAAGGTTACATTTGTGTAATGAACAAAAATGTTATAATTTCCTAACATAAATTTTGTAGCTTTTTCATATTATGGAAATGAAGGAAGTTTACCGTTACACAGTCTACTCTATTTCTATTAGTGCTGGAGCTGTAAGGGACTGAACAGAACTTGAAACACATAATCTATTATCATCTTACTCAGAATGCTATAGTAGTTTTTTTTCAAACATCGCGTCAATAGCCTTTAACACTATTTTCTTTTAAGTTTAAAAATAAATAAGCAGTTATTTACTTCAATTTGTATTTCTTAAAAAAAGATTATACCACCAAGGAATTCTTTTTGCAGTACTAATGCAGAACTGCAAATATTTGCATCACAGCATTCTATATGGCCAAATATCATAAAATCTTTCTTTTTCTTCTGGCCTACCTCCACATGTATATTTTCTATAACATATAATGATGAAAGGATATCAAAATATAGTAGTTTTCAGACATCTCACAATTGACAAATAAAAATGTACAGGGAAGTATTTATAAAGTTTCGATATGAAAAGAAAAATGTTTACAACACCACTTAATAATAGCAACAGGAAACAGATCTGTGTGCCATAATTACACATCTAAGAATTTTTATGTATTCTCAATACAGCTAGTCCTCGATTTATGACCACAATTGAGCCCAAAATTTATGTTGAAGAGATGGCCATTAAGTGAGTTTTACCCCATTTTGGAACATTATCCAAGTTGTTAAATGAATCACTGCAGTTGCCAAGCTTCTGAATTTTGATCACGTGACCATAGGGATGCTGCAAGGTCATATGAGTGAAAAACGGTCATAAGTCACTTTCGAAAGGTCACTAAACAAACTGTTGTATATCTATATACAGGCAGACTTCAACTTACAACCGCTTCAACTTATGACCCGTTAGAGCCACCACAGCCTCCCTGCAGTCACATGATCAAATATTCAAGTTTCTTCCACTTGCCTATCTGTCTCCTGCACCCATTTATGACCTTAAATGCCAGGGAAGTCAAATGGTGCAAGACAAAGCAGCCAGCTCTCCCTAGGGCCGAACACCCTGAAAACTTCCCCAGTGCGGCACAAAGCAGCTGGCCCATCAAAACTTCCAAATGCCCAGGAGACTCCAAGGGTGTAAAGCGTTCCCCCTCATCCCAAGCTGCTATTTCCACTGAAGCTGATCACCTCTAGCAACGTGTGCTTGATGGTTTTAACCCAGGAAAGTCAACCTGAAACTTCTTAAAACTATTAAGCTTACGAGGTATGCCCTGTCTGACTCTTTGCAGGGAAAAAGAGGAAATGCAAAATGCTAAAGCCAGCCGAAACGTTTGCTTTTAGGATCGAGGGTGCTTTGCGCAGCCTTGGGAAATTGTGCTCTCTTCACAGAGCTGGGGCAAAGTGAGGCAAGCTCCCCACCCCCCAACCAATGTTTCAGCCCTGCCCAGGAGCATGGGAAAAGGGGCATTTTAAGACACTGCTGCTGAGCTGCTGCCTTTAGCGTTTTTCATATAGGGCTAGGCTGGTGAAGATCAGTTGGCAGGACAGTGTGGGCAGCTGGGTTGGAGCTTCCCAGGCATTCAGGGTTCATGATGGGAGGGCTGCTTTATGCCTCTCTGTGGAAACTTCCCAGGTGTTTTGTTCTTTCTGAGAACTGTCTTTTGCACTGTTTCGCTGCACTGCAGGACCAACTACAGTTTCTTTCCCTGGCCTCCCTGCATCTGTGCCATACCACAGCACCCCCACAACTTGCATGTGGCCTGTGCCAAGTACCCCCCAGAAACCTCCCCACCTCCCGAGGCATCCTGTATCCTGTTTAACAACCAGCATGGTCGCTTAACAACCATGCCTGGGAAAGCCAAGATGGTTCTAAGGTTGAGTCAGGTCACCTGATGATCCGCTTAATAACCACAACAACTTAAAACTTAGTTAACAACTTAATTTCCAGGGTCAATTGTGGTCACAAGTCAAGGACTACCTGAATATGGAATAACACATATTTATTCACTTAGTTTAGTACCAACAGGTTTTTTTCTTACATAGATGACCAGCATAATATTCATTCATCATATATTTGATAACATCAATTTTGAAAAAAAAACATCTTCTCAAATAATGTACTGTATACCCATTTGATATACCACAAAAATTAAAATTAAGAATGCACAAATGAATCTATTTTAGAGGCACACCATCATAGTTTAATGTTAATTGAGATTTTGCACTAATGTCATAGAATTATTCACATTCAGAAACATAACCACATCAATGAGGTTTTTCCAAAAATTCTTTACAGCATCTGAGACATTGCTGATAAACAGTTTCAAAATCTTCATCATTTCCCTGGAAGTGGAAAGAAAAAAGAGAAAGAAAATACAGAATCCCAAATTACAAACATTTTTTTCTTACAAATAACAATAATTAAATAGATTAAATGATAAAATACTTACATAATATGGATCTTCAATAATAAGCTGCTTCTCTGGATCATAACTACCAAGGAGTTCAATTTGAGCTTTGCAATTTTTAATTTGATTGCATTTTCTTCTCAAGTCACTAAAAAAGATTAACTTTTCATTATTATTAAGTAAAGCAGGAGTCTTCAAACTTGACAGCTTTAAGACTTGTGGACTTCGACTCCCAGAATTCCTCCTCCAGTCATGTNTTCTGGAAGTTGAAGTCCACAAGCCTTAAACTTGCCAAGTTTGAAGACCATTGAAGTAAAGCATATATTTTTATCAGTATTGCTGTATATAAAAGAAACACTTGCTCTTAGAATGGTGTAATAGACTCCTCTAACAACAAAGGTATCTATTCACAATGAGATCCACAGTGAGGAATTTTCTATGGCTTTCAAGCGTTTTGCCAAGTAGAAATGGAAATGTGTTAATAATTCATTTTGGAAGAAAAATTAGGGAGAAAGCAACAAATATCTTACAGTTTTACTCTCAGTCAATAAAATGGGATGAAAAATCACATGTAAAAATGTGGCTTCAGGTACCTGCCAGTAGGAAATGGCTAACTTCTTGCAACTATCCAAAAAGGATAATTGTCAGAAGGACTCATTTAAAGTAGGCAAGCCCTAATTAATTTGTGATCCAGCCCTTGACTTGATGTAAAAGAGAGAATCCTAAAGCAAAGGGAAATGTATGAATTGTACAGGGAAGTTGCAATTAAGGGATGTCAGTCTGACTGTCAAATACAGAATTGCAATCAAAGTTCTGGAGATGAAGCAATGGAGCTGTATTATGAGTTTTCCCACAGCCAAGTTAAAGTACTATGCATCAGTCCTTTAACTAGTATACTTAACTAGCATAATATTTGCTGCATCTATCCTACCACAGGCATAACTCTGCCAAATGGCTATGACCTTATTTTTCCCTGTGCATGACATGTTAAGGAAAGGGACAAGGAGACTCCCCCAGCTTTGTTTCCTTCCTGTTCCATCATCATCAGCTATGAGGAAAACATTTACCACTCATTCATATTGAATGGGACTGAGGAGGAAGTGACTTCTAACAGATGGCTAGGCTGGTGGACTTAATGATCTGTTAAAATTCACTCTGGCATTGTGCAAGTGCATTGCACAAGTCCATTCACAGAGGCTTCTATTGGATGTGGATTTAAAGCTCAGAGTGCCAAACCAGTTGTTGCTGACAGGCATGGCAGAAGGGAGGTGCCGCGTGAAGTGGTAGAGAGGGAGCTGGTAGTGGTCAACTTAGTTTGAACTAATCAAGGCCTCTCTGCCTGGAGAACTAATAGGTAAAGGGGAGAGCCTGGGTGAGTACACTGGACTTTCCTGCTGTTCAAATTAAAATATCTGACATTGCTCAAATATTAGGGTAGGACAGAGTATGCTTGCGACAGCTAATGTGACTCATAGATGCTAGGTTTCACATCCCTGTGACTCCAGCAGAATGGCCAGTGAAACTGAACCCACTGTAAAACTGTCTCGTTATGCAACATGCTTCGTGGGGAAAATGCTACTACTTAAAACTGGAATCCTGAGGACCACTTGAAGCTATCCCAACAAGATGAAGGCAACATTAGAGACAGCAGACAAAAGTGGTTGCTGAGATACTGTATGTCAGTGCTTCAGATGAAAAGAAAGACCCGTTTTTCACACCTTCATGTTCCATTCTAATGTTTGTACATTTTAAATAACCTTACACACGTCTATTTAGAAGAAGGAACACTGAATTTCACAAAAGTTTTCCTTTAAGTGATGTGAAGAGTATGCTGGGATATGCAAACACTTTTAGCAAAATTCACAGCTTTTACCACTTACTGTAAGTTGCTTTCATCCATGCAAAGAATGTAATCAAATGTTAGGAAATCATCTTTTGTAATCTAAAATTCAAAAGATATATTTAATTTTTAACTAAAGAAGAAAATATAAGATTTATGAATAGTTAAAAATGCAATTGATTGCTATTTTAACAAGAAGCAATGTTTTGTTGTTTGCTCAAGAATGCCATCCAGAAAGAAATAAAGATTCTAATACAATACATAACAACTGGTAACTATTGTTCTTTTGACAAATATAATAAATAATGTCCTCCAAACATCCACAACAAATAATTGAATACAGTTCCCAATCACAAGATCTTTATGAAAAGAAACTAACTGAAAACCTCCTTTAATGGTAATTACAGTGACATCTCAATTCAGTGGACTTTGATATAATGGACTTCACGTCCAATAGATTTCCAATATGCAAATAAAGCCATTTGTGTGATGACACTATGTTTGCTATAGAACCAGCTTTGCCCCATTATATTAGCCCATCCTGCTTGATCAGGCAGGGGAGATATAGTACAGCCATCGTAAGTCAAAGAATTTAGTCTGGTGGGGTCTAGGAAGAAAGCCTTCTCTGCCAGTGCCCCTACATTATGGAACACCTTGCTCACAGAGGCCAACCTCCATGCTCCTGGCCTTCCGCAAAGGGGTCAAAACTTGGCTCTGTGGCCTTGTGGGGGGGAGAGCACAGAGGGCCATGCAACCATGGGGCTGTCTGGCCCCATGAAAACAGCCTCCCTGCCTGTATTAACTAATGCTTCTTGGAGGATTGTGTGAGGCAGCTTCAGTAGGAAGGCTATGCCTCACGTAGGCTGGCCATGCTTATCAACAGCTGAAGAAAAACAAGTGACGTTAATTGTGATGCATTGCACATGCTGTGGATCCCACAGCCAGCCAAGGCCTCCCTGATTGCTCAATAGTTGACTAGGTAGGCAGTTGAGATGTGGGGGAGATCATGGGGGGAGTTACAGAGCTCCTATGATCGTAACTGTAGGCAAGCTCCTGTGCCCAAATTTTGTTCATGCGACTGTCCTTTCATATACCATCATCCTAAGTTGAGAATTATCTGTATAAAGTACTTTATATAAAGTAGAATATAATACAATTTTCATGATTATATATTTTATACAATTTAAAATCTGAGATTAAAAAAATCCCATTTAAAGTTTTAAAATTCAATTTTTAAAAATCATTAACTTTTAATCTGTCCTGGATGCCATCTTATTCAGCATGTGTAAACCCAACAAAGACATGCCCAAATGTCCAAGCTGAGGAAATGGCCAATGGCCAATGACATTCCCAGTAAGGATCTGTAGCGAAATCCCACATTCAGAAGTGGATCAGGTTACAGTGTTATCAGTATCTATAGCTTCATTTTTACAAAAATGTTGCACTGATTATTCAATATATAATGCTTTATCCACCTTTGCACAGAACACAAAATAGTTGTGGCATGCAGGTATGCCCATGTTTTCTGAAAACACATGCACCCATGTACACACACAGACACTTCTTTCTACCTGTCGTGCTTTATGAGCTGTTTCAATTTCATGATTTCTCAGACAGTTTAAAGCCCTTGGATCTGGATAGCGTCCCACATTCCAGTCAGAAACAGCACCACTGTCTATATTCCACTGCAAACAATAAGAACATAGGCAGACACACATTTAAAAAGAATATGGGTACAGTACCTGCCTGGCAATATGATTCATAGTTATGCCATGTTTTCTCATGCAATTCTGGCCTCGATAATCTGGAGAATTTCCTATTTCATATGTAGAAGTTGCTGCACTGTCTATCCTCCACTACAGAAAAACAAAGCAATTTATTTAAATAATGCTAAGAAAAATGGCTTGAGTAATTAAAATGAAGCTTACCTTGTTTTCAAGGTTTTCTTCAGTTACAAGTTTTCTAAAAACAGCTTCAGCTATGGGAGATCGGCAAATATTTCCTGTAGAAATAAAGATTCAGTCCAATGATTCTAAAATACAATTTAAATATATTGAAAAAAATATACGTAGTCATCATGAGACATATGTAGGCAGGTATGAGGAAGAAGAAAAGGGCAAACTTTATCTCCTTTTAATATTTAATTTATATAGTGCATTCAAAAAGTATTCAGATCTCCTTCATTTTGTCAATTTTGTTGACAAAATTGCTGCAGCCTACTTCTAAGCTTGCTGAAATTCATTTTTTCCTCATTAATCTATACTCAGTACCCCATAATGACAAAGTGAAAACAGAATTCTAGAAATGTCTCTAAATTTATTAAAAAGAAAAGGCTGAAATATCACATTGGCATAAGTATTCACACCAGTGGTGGGATTCAACTGGTGTTACTGGTTCGGTGACTACGCTGTGTGTAAAAGCACCTTTAGCTGTGCCATCCGGATAGCTGAAAAGCGCTGCACGCAGGTGCGCAGCATTTGGAAAGCCTCTTTTTTCCTGCTTTTTCAANAAATAAAGGGCAGGTAAGAGCCCGGGCAGGTGGGTGGGCCAAACAGCAGCAGACACAGAACCAGTTCGGTGTCTGCTGCTCTTCAGAGCTACCAGTTCTATAGAGCCGGGCAATACCGGTAGCATCCCACCCGATTCACACCCTTTGTAACAACATTTGAAATTTAGCTCCTGTGCCTCCCATTTCTCTTGATAGTTGCTGACATGTTTCTACATCTTGATTGGAGTCCACCTTTGGCAAATTAAATTGATTGAACATGATTTGGCCTCACAGCTGACAATGTATACTATAGCAGAGCAAAAGCCATGAGGTCAAAGGAATTCCCCGCAGAGCTCAGACAGGATTATTACAAGGCACAAATCTGGGGAAGGCTACAATAAAATTTCTGCTGCACTGAAGGCTCCTAAGAGCACAGTGGCCTCCATAATTCTCAAATGGAAAAAGTTTGGCACAACCAGGACTCTTCCAAGAGCTGGTCGCCCTGTCAAACTGAGCAATTGGGGAGAAGGGTCTTAGTAAGAGAGGTGATCAAGAACCCACTGGTCACTGTGACTGAGCACCAGAGATCCTGTGTGGAGATGAGACAGAGTTCCAGAAGGACAACCATCACTGCAGTCCTCCACTGATCTGGGCTTTGCAGCAGAGTGGCTAGACAGAAGCCTCTCCTAAGTGCAAAACACATGAAAGCCTACTTGGGAATTTTCCAAAAAAAAACCCAAACATCTGAAGGACTCTTAGACTATGAGGAAAAGATTCTCTGGTCTGATGAAACCACGATTGAACTGTTTGGCTTCAATTCTAAACGTTTTGTCTGGAGGAAACCAGGCACTGCTCATCACCTGCCCAATATCATCCCAACAGTGAAGCATGGTGATGGCAGCATCATGCTGTTGTGAGTGTTTTTCAGCAGCAGGGACTTGGAGACTGGTCAGGGTTGAGGGAAAGCTGAATGGAGCAAAGTACAGGGATATCCTCAATGAAAACCTGTTCCACAGCACTCAGGACCTCGGAGTGGGCTGAAGGTTCATTTTCCAACATTACAATATCCCTAAGCACATAGCCAAGACAACATGGGAGTAGCTTAAGTCTGTGAATGTCCTAGAATGGCCCAGCCAGACCCTGACTTGAACCCTATTGACCATTTCTGGAGGTTGCCATCTAACTTGAGCTTGAGAGGATTTGCAAGGAAGAATGGCAGAATATCCCCCATTCCAGGTGTGCAAAGCTTGTCAGGTCATACCCAAAGATTCGAGGTTATAATTGCTGCCAAAGGTGCTTCAACAAAGTACGGAATGGTGTCCTATACTGTATTCTGTCCTACACTATCTGTTTTCTGTGTTTATAAAATTACTAGGACAGTATTTTTAAAATTAGTTAGAAGATCTGGCTGTATTTAGTAGAGAATAGCTACTACTAAAAAGGTGCCGATCAAATTTAATTCACTTACTGGGATCACACAGCACTTTAAACTATAAGTTATTTGCTGGTTTTATGACAAATTATTCAAGCTCATATTTGGCTTGCCAAATGTTATTACTTCATGTATCGAATAAACCACTGGGGCTTATTCAATAAGTTATGATTACACATAATATAAACCAAACCATTGCATTAACTTATTTTCTGTTCTGTAAATATTCAAAGAGAAGTTAAACAGACTATATAGAAAATTATTTGCATGTTCTTTAATGCAATTATCAGAAATTAAATGAGTCATGACTCTCCTGCCATGATGAGGTAACAGAAATTTGGGGCTTAACCTCTACAGATTATTCTGATAATAAATATTATTGAATTTAACATGATCAACCTTGGTGTAACTATGCATAGGATTATAACTGTGTCTAATTTTCTGCAGATTACAGTAACAGATCACCAAAACCGTGGTGTACCAACAAGACAAATTGAATAGAGAACATTTTAATAAAGTCTTCACAGTAAAGGTAAATATTTCAAGCAACACAATGGCAACTGAAATGGTCACTAGTAAATTCTTTCAGTGACGGAACTGCACTCTAACAATCACAAATTTATAGTAATAAAGTCCCAGTAAGTAATTCTGAGTAGTGGTAGCTATAGCAAGCCACAATCATGTCAAAATACTGACACATAGTGTATATGGTAAGATCACCATGTAAATACTGTGATACTTGGGTCCAAGCATCTGATTCAAATATGTATGTCATAGCATTTGAAGGAGGATATCATAGCACATTTTATCACTTGCTTCCAATGACCCCCCTCCACATGTTCATTAGTCTGAGTTGCGGATTAAAGAATTATCAGAATGCAGATGTCTGCCCACTCTGCTTCACTTTTCCATGCATGTGAAGTTATATTTTAAGACATTTAAAAGAGGCATTTGTAAAGGTGATTAAACTAACATCTACCAATGACTGCTAGTATTACCAAGAATCAGTTAAAAGTGTTAATATTGACTGAGGAAGCTTTATTCCCGTGATAGTGAACCTATGGCAGGCGTGCCACAGGTGGCACGCAGAGCCATTTGTGCCAGCACGTGAGTTGCAGGCAAACTTACCTCACTGCGCACGCACGCGCCTCACAGCTGATTTTCAGTGGGTTTGAGGCCTTTTTCGGACTCCCAGAGGCGTGAGGAAGGCTTCTGCAGGCTTTTCAGGCCAAAAACTAGGCCTGTTTCATCACTTCCTATTTTTCCAGAAATACCGGAAGTGACAAAAAGGGCCTAGTTTTCAGCCTGAAAAGCCTGCAGAAGCCTTCCTCATGCCTCTGGGAGGCTGAAAAAGGCCTCAAA
>AZIM01001498.1:15046-25430 GCA_000516915.1 Ophiophagus hannah
TAATAATAATAATAATAATAATAAATCACACAGTCAGCCAGGTGTTCAGACTGGGTTTGGCATTTTTGTCTACCTATTGGGTTCTTACCAAGGACCTGGGATAGGCAAATCTGGATGTTTGATGGTGTTACAGATATCGCCGCAGGATGGAAACTGTTCCAAGTAAAGCTGCCTTCTGCAATTGACTGATGGCAGATTTGTCAATGCCTATGGTATTCAAGTGGGGCTCCAGTTGTTGTTGTTGTTGTTGTTGTTNNNNTTGTTGTTGTTGTTGTTGTTATTATTACATTTATAAACATAAGACCAGCCCTACTACATCCAATCAAGGCCCATCTTAGTCCAGCTTTGTTCTTCATAATGGCCAAATACTCACAAGCATGAAATAGAAACAAAACTCCTTTTTACTGTTATTCACGTGGAAGAGGTAAATTATATTCTGTCTCTTTCCTTTGCAGTCAGAGTGGTATATGAGAAGGGTTTCCTTCATTTTCCCACGGTAATGAGAAAGTAGGTTAGCTTGTGAGAGCCAGTTTGGTCAAGTGGTGAAAGCAACAGGTTAGAAACCAGGAGACCGTGAGTTCTAGTCCTGCCTTAGGCATGAAAAGAGGCTGGGTGACTTTAGACCAGTCCCCCTCTCTCAGCTCACGATGTCGTGTTCAGGTGACAAACTGGTCAGTCAATTCTTGTCACAACCAATGGATTAATACTCAGTTGATCCCCTCAAAAAAGTGGACCCTACTTTTGTGGGGAGGAAAAAAATTGTTAGGTTGAGAAAATGTTTCTGGCCTGCTGTTCAACAAAATCTGTGGCTCAGTGGTGACTTCTACCTGGTCCTTCCAGTCCAACACTGCATGATACATTCATGTCTTCTAAGCCACAGGTGTCAAACTTGATTGCATTGCATGATGTCATGTGACATATCGTGACTTTTTTTGCCTTTGTGGAGCCAGGGTGGGCGAGGCCTGTGCATGATGCATCCAGTCCATGGGCCACCAGTTTGACACCCCTGTTCTAAGCAAAGTAATTTGGTTGTTATTTGCAATTGTGTCCCATTCAAAGTGTTGGTGCTTACCTTTAAAGCAGAGGTAGAAAATTTGCTCAACATTGTACCACCTTCCCCATTTTTGTCAATGAAATTTGGCAACAAGTCACAGAAAAATCAGTGGTGACACAATTTCCTACTGGAAATTTAGTGAGAAACAAAATAAGGGGTGTGTGTGCATTGAGCTTTTGAATAGGTCAAAACATACCTAAAACAGATCATCATCATCCAAAGCCAATCTCCCTCAGAAAATTGTGGAGCTCTACAAAATTGTCCATTTGCATTTTGCAAGGTGTTATTATGCCTTGCTTTCCTACATTCTTGAACCATCAAACACAGTATTTAAAAGATGCTCCCAACTGCAAAATAAAATAAAATAAAAATAATCAAAGCCTTCCAAATGCCTGATGAAGCATACTTTCCTATAACAATCTATTTATACACTAATTTCTTAGAAGTGACTTCTTGCAACAGTGTGTGTGAAGTGATTAATGAAAGAAAAGATGACAACAAAGCATTTCTGCTGGAACTGAAATGGAGCATTGGTGCCACCTACATGTCAGATAAATGAATATTTCATCAATCTATTTTTAGGGCCAGATTTCCAAAGAGACGAAGATGCCAAGTTTACCGAGCATCTTGTTCCTGCAAAGATAGAGTTAGTAAATAGTTGCTGATTGTCAGCTCTTTTGAAAAACTTTATTATTATTATTTTTTGATGCTTACAACAGGAGCTGAGCTACTTTAGGCAGGTTTCAGGGATACTTTTAAGGAGGTGCATATCTCTGCAATTTTGAGAAGTGTTTGTGGGCATTTTCCCAAAGTAACCGCAATAGAAGGGCTAATTTACGAAAGTGTTGCTATGGAAGGCAAAACCAGTCAGAAAATACTCATTTACCATTTACTCCCCATTGTCTTCTAAGCTTGAGCAAACGTTCCTTCTCATGCAATGCATCTTTGTCTTTTTTTCCCTTAGGAAATTGAGCCACTTTCTGACAAAATATTGGGGTACATACACTTTTTTAGAAAAAGGAAATTTAGGGGGTCCAACATAGCTTCTTACAGGTAATTTTAGAGAAGAAAGACTGCTCAGATGACGACTTCTTTACACTACTTTGCTATATGACTTTTTAATGTTATTCAGTTACTCTAAATACAATTAAAGCCCAATGGAAGAAAGTTCTTGGTGCATACTTAGTGCATGGGCTCAGATTATTGTTATAGAAAATTTGGGCCCTTCATTGCATTTGAAGAAAATGTGCTTAAGAATGACAGAAAGATCCTTGTGACTGTAGCTATTTCCTCTCCTCCTCCATTTCTCCTTGCTTGTTTTTCAATTATTTGATGTCTTATGTGTTCTCCTTTAATCATTGAAATACTATTTTATAAATCAGAGGTGTGTTGCTCAGGACAAGTGTAGCTGTTGTTTCCATCTGTAACCTTTTGCATGAGCCAAGTCATGAAAGACGGCTTGAAACTTGATACATGGAAGTGTGTTCATAATAATTGCAAGCTAAGGACGGGAGATGGGGACATACACTGGAACACGCAGGGGGAAAAAAGGCTGTGATGAAGAAGAAATTATAAATATTCTCTCATCTGAATGCTCAGCCTCAGAATCCAAGAACAGGTTGAAAAATGGGACTGGAGAAACTCCTGATTGTGTTTTTTTGAGGAGCTTCTGCCAGTCAGTTTTGACCCAGAAATAAATTCTCTGATAGGAAGGCAGCTTCCTATGTTTCTGATTTCCAAACACACCACTTTTTATAAAAGTGGCCTTGGCTGGGGGTACCCATTTTCATTTGCATCAGAAAGCATACCTGGTTATTTCAATGTGGGTATATATTGTATCTGTATCATAAATCAGCACCATAACACCTGGTTGTAGAACCTAGTTACTTTATGGACATGAAGTATAATTTTATTCCTAAGAATACTACAGTACAATGCAAGACTCACATTTATCTAATTATTGTTAAGTTATGAGTTATATGAGGTTTTCACGCTAGACTAGTTAGACAGGTAAACTGTTTATGAACCAGAGTTTCATTGTGTCTTGTAAAAGTCCAGGATGAAATGTTCCCTTTGATTTTGTTTTCTGCATATTTCCAGGCAGCTCATGGTAACTGGAGGGTAAAGCATTTTTAAACATTTTTTTTAATGCAGCCCTCACAGAGATCAAGCTTTGGTTCTCCAAAGCAGGGTTTATTGTTACACCCTCCCATAATAACCTTCAGGTGAAAGCATCAACCGCCTCTTGACATAGAGCAGGGCTGTCAAAGTCGCGGCCTGTAAGGCCCGATGCGTTACATGCTGGCCACTCCCACTCCTGGTTTAGTGAAGGGGAAAAAGTTGCAGTATGTCACATGACATCGCCATGACGACGCGAGTTTGATACTCCTGACATAGAGGGTTCACTTGCTAAGTCACTCTCACCATGTGGTGGCATCTCCTAATGTTAAGCGATCTCCACCTATTGATTTTTGTTTATTGGGGAGAATAAAGATGAGACTAGCTTAAAGATTCTCAGTTGAAATACTACTGCTACATTTGCCCGGCCATCTTTCAGTCTCTGCTAAATCATATCTTCCCCTATCATTATTTTTCCTCATTTTGATAGATCATCCTCATTGTGAGAGATTCAGAGCAAAACAAAACACCCCCCCTCTCTCTCACACACACACACACAGCCTCAAACAAAACCATTTGCATTATGTTTCAAAGTTGTGCCAGATACTTCAAGAGAATAAAGTGCTATCAAAGCTGCAAAGTGCTTTTACGGAGCCGAACATCCTTGACACAAAAATATTATAGGTAAAATAACACTTCAGAGATGCTAGGTTTTCTTTTGTTTTGTTTTGCACTGGTTTTAGCAGACATCTCATGATCTGTTTTTAAAATTAATATCTCTGGTCTTTACCCAATATGTGAGGACAACATTTTCAGATGCAGCATTATGATCATGTAGTAGCCAATGGCGGTATTACATTTTTCCACATTGCACACTAACAGTCACTCATCTCATGTGGATCCTAGTTCTTAAGCATCAAGGAAAGCTTACTAGCTTTTGCTAATACTTCAACTTTGGGGGTTTAACCTAAGTTATACATTTGTTCACACTGAACACCATTCCCTGAAATAGACTTTCCATGGCAGAGAGAGGAAAAGACGTAAAAACTTGTGAGAAGTCCTCTTCATTTAATGATTGCTGCTAAATAATATTTAAATAATTGTTGACCCCAAACTGCCTGTATATATCATAGAATCTAAGGCACTCAAGACCAGTAAAATAGAAATAGGAGTGCTCTTGGACTCATTTTTAGCAATTTTGAATCTTTAGGATAGAATTCTAGACAAGGTCGACTGTATGTTTGTATATTCTGATGCAATTTCATGAAGGTAGAAATTAATCGGAGCACAAAGAGGATCCAGAAATGATATTTTGGCTTCAATCTTCAGCAGTTGCTTCCAAAAATGAAAGTGCCACTGAACTAAGTTACTTCAGAGACATGTGCCTTTTGTTATATGTATACTTTGGTTTTAACTTTGCCTACATTCTTTTTCTAGGTGGAGACCCCTAATCTGGTTCTCAAATCTTGGATTTTCAATCACAGACAAAAAGATCCATATACAGGAAAAAGGTTTAATGTTTTCTTTATTATTGTTGTTTCATTTCCAAATATAGATCTAATTTCTATATGTAATTTAAAACTGTTCTAGAAATAGGCTCTTTCAGACAAGTTCTCCCATTGCTTTGTAACTTGGAACAGAGAGACAAAAGGAACAGGGATACAGAGAGAAGGTAGGACTGGTGTAATGTCTACATCATCTCTGGGGGAAAGCAGACACATCCTGTGTTCTTTGGGTAAAGGAGGCCCAAATTGTCCTTTTTCTTCAGAAGTACATTTCTGTGTTGTATATCTTATGACACATAAGCCATGTTCATACAACATGCTGAAACCTGGTTATTAAATTAACTAGTTTTCAGGGTTTCGCACACTACATCGCATCGTAACTGAACCAGTTGGCTGAGTTTGCATAACACTCAAGTCACAAAGACCAAAAGCCCAAGGTTAATGCTAACCAAGCTATGCTATGCCTTTAAACCTTTAATTTATCTGCTTAAGCATATTGTGCAATGCACACAGAGACTGAGATACTGATGTTTAACCTACACTGAGCGAGGTAACACAACTTGCTTACTGTTTGCACACTAGAACGGCAGATATAGGCTACCTACCCTTCCGAAACCTCTGTGGGTTTGGAAATGAAAAGGAGAGAGCCCTTGAGATTCCACATGATTGCTTGCATCCATCAATGCACCCCTTTATTTTATTTTTTCTCTCCCATTTCTACCCAGTCACTTTGCTGATAACAGTGGGTCTTTTGGCCCTCAGTCAGTGCAGACTTCCCAAATAACCAATCTTTGTCTGGTTGCAAACAAACATTGGAACCTTATCTCTAGCTCCAGACTAAGTTAAAGAAAATAAATAAATATTAAAATACATAAAAGACAGTTAATGTTGCCTAATATTGAGAATGACCTGAAGAGGTTAAACAAATGGTCAACTGGCAACAGAGACTAATAAGTAACTAGGTAGTAACCTTTCTAGGAGTACCTAGCATGCCACAAGAATGGTTTCTTGGAAATTAAGCCATTAGGCTGCAACATTTCTTTTCCTCTTTCCTTGCAATTTTCAGATTTTCAAGATTCTTTACTTTATCCTACTAACGATAAGGTGTTTTTTCCAGAAACCCAAGCTGTTGTTTTCAGAGTTTGCCTACCTTGCAGGGCTTGACATTAATCTTGAAAGCCCACTAAAACAATTCTTCACTTCTATTTACAACTAGCATAATTAAGGTGGATTTACACTGTGTCACTATCTCATGTTTCCCCATTCCAGCCCCTCTTCTGGTTTGAGAAGCATCCATCACACGATGCTTCTGTGGGACAGCAGTTACATAAGACAATGCAGCTAAATTGTGGATCTTCTGTTATTCTCCATCAATATCAGAAAACAGCCAGAAGATTCAAGCTGACTTCCATCATGTTTGGGCTTAATAAGCAGATCATATAAAACAACTTAAGCCAAATGTTTGTAACTGCAGATGTAGTCTTTTCTCATCATGGCGCTTGCAACTGGACACCCAAGTTTTAGAAACAGGCTCTACTACCCTGAGTTTCACACCTGGTAGTAAGTTTTCTCTGTAGCTCAGACAAGACTTCTGGGATCCAAACCCTCTTTAATGAGGACATAATATATGTACACTATACAGAGTTAGTGAGTGCAACAACAAATACATTAAAAAAGATCTACTCTTATGTACATTATTTATAAAAAGCAAATTGACCAGCCACCATCCCAATACAAAAATACATGTTTCTTATTATGTGCATTATAGTTATTAATCCCTAGAAATAATTATTGACTTAAAAATTAGTTTAAACAACAATCCAACCATAAAATTCAGAGGATACAATATATAAATGAATGAGGCTTTTTTAAAAAAAATGATTTTTGTAAAGTGGGGCGGAAGGTTGAAGATGATAAAAGTAAAATATGACTGAGACTAAGCTAAATGACTTCGGAACTCCACATACAGTCTGGATGAATATGGGGGTTAGTTTTTGTTCTTCTCTTCAGACCACCTTCTTAAGACAGTCACTTGGAAATGAGTTTCAGCTATTTGAAAGAAATCTATTTGTTTAGGATCACAGATGTGATTCACCGGCTTTTTTGTTGTTGTTGTTATTGTTGTTACATAGAAATAATGCAGAAGAGGTTTAGTGTTTAGTGCAGGTCTTGCTGCACCAACTTCAGTGTGGAAATAAATACTCCACTATTCAAATGTCACTAAAGAATAATTGGATTTTGGGAATTTGCTAACGCGTGGGCAGGAGCAGGGAAGAATTGTTGTCTATGTCCTCCAGCTGGACTTAGACCAGGATTTCAGAGTTAAAATAGCTTGTTCCTGATGCAAGTTTGCAACGTATCCCATTTTGGAAGATTTTTGTGTATGAATCAGTCTTTGAGACAATTAAAAGAATAAAGTCACTAGCTTTTCAAGGTGCAAATTATTGGAAGCTGCAAGAGTCACAAGGGCAGTAAAGCTTCAACTAGTGCCTTCTATACACTGTGACACTAGGACTGACAAGCCACTTCAATGTGTCACATTCACTGAGTGAATGCTACATTCCAACATTGTTTTGTGACACTATAGTTATCCCCCACCCTGCAAGTCTGCTTGTTACTCCAGGAATGCCAGAAACATTATTGCTGAAAGTGCGCAGAAAATGAATGTGCATAGAAAGTGAGGGATTTTGGTACTGTACCCCATACAGGGCCTACATGAAGTGCTGCTGTGCATAGGTAATAGCAGAAGAAAGCTACAGTCCTTTCAGTGCCAAAGTGTTCTAACACAAGAGGTCCAGTGTTTTCCATCTCAGGCATTCCTGCAGGCACCTTATTTCAGTCTGAGATTGTACTCCCAGAAACACAGCTATCTGGTTAACTTTAGCTGCATATCCAAACATCCGATATGAAATGGAAAGCTAAGGCCACCTGTTCCGAGATGCCTATTCCATCATTGTGGTACCTGTTATAAGCACAATTCTCCACGAATTTGTACACTACAGGAGAGCACATACTTTCGGAAAATACGATGCAGGAATGCTGAGTTTCTTGATCCAATATAGATCAATATTGGGAGGGAAAGTGCTACTTTCTAAGTTCTGAAATGTTCTGCATGGTGCGATTGGGTTTGTACAACACAAAAAAGCATGTTTTTATAATCCAGGGCAGAAAGTGCATCTTTAAAATCTCGACCAGAGTTTGATTTGAAGTGCCAGCTATAAGGCAATAGGGAAGAAATGTATTCCGTTTCATTTGCTTAGTATTGTTAATGAGCAGTTCATTGCTTCCTTAAAACCAGAGGAGCTACTCTTGTCTGATGAATGTTGAAAGGTATGAAAAATGTTCTTCAGGATTATGACAGAAGAGTAGGACAATTTTGCAAATATCATTATCCGCATCTTGTTGCATAATAAGGATTATATATTAGGGCTAAGTAATATACATTCAGACTAGAGATGACTGTTTATACCTGGGAACCATCAGAGTAGTTCAAATATTTTCACAAGTTACTGATGCAGCACTACAACTAGACGCATGATCTTCCTTCAAATCTTCTCAGAAAGAACTTATTGCATTTGTGTTTCCCTGTCACAAGGACTAGGCTCTAAGTACAATGTAAAACAGGTATTAATAATAGGGAGGAAAAATTGAATTTTCCAGTCTTGGAATGTTATATCAGTTTTGATTACTATGTTTTTCATTAAAGTTTTCCACAATTTGAACACTCTAAAATCATCTTAGCTTCATAAAATCCTGCTTGCTGTATGTCATCCATTGTTCAGATGACATATACTTTTCTGTTCAAGGCCTTATAATTTCATGTTTTAAATCATGGATGAATCCTGAAAGCTAGCCTTCCCATATATGATGTCAACTAAAAGTTTTAGGATTGCAACTCCCAGAATTCCCCATCCAGCATGGTCCATTTGTGTAGCATCAAGTGATAAATAATTTTTTTAACATGTCCAATTAAATAGAATCTTAAAACTGTGATTATTGTTTCCCAGTGGAACAAACAAACAGAAAGTAGGCTTTGAAGACATGAACAATAGTACGAGAGTGCTACATTGACCAATTTCCAGTGCCATCATCTCTTCTCTGCTTCAAATACCTCAGAATAATTCAGAACATGTAAATGGATCCTTGGAAACCAGTGCAAATCTTCACCCCATCACAACTGGTAGTTTCAAAGGCCTGTAGTTTGACAATATGCCCCCATTAACCTGTCTCCCACTCTAAGACCTACAGCTACCTAAAAAGTGGCAAGGAGTTCATTGTATAGGGCAGACAAGGAAACCAGTGTAAGGGAGAGAAAAAAGTCAGGCCTGCCAAGTGACGTTTGAGGAGAATTAATGATCTGTAGTTAGAGCTGGGATTGTGACCAATATTTTTTTTTTAAAGGAGATAATATTATTTCTTTCTTAAACCCCTTCAAGCTTTAAAAAGCCTTAGCTTTTCATTCTGTAGCCTCAGTGTAATATCCATATAATATAAAGCTTGGCCCAAGTCAACCATTCAGTAGTGAGCATCAAGTGAGAGCCCTACATCCAAGTTATTTAGCACAGTTGCTCCATTTTCTTCTGGTCCTGCTGACTTTTGAGTCCCCTCAATGTGGGCCAGCTGGACTGGACATATAGAACTGAAGATATACTGTGTATCATAGCAGCTTCCCCTCCCTTTCCCTTGAAGTGGGCTTATTTTTCCAGTTTATGTGCTCATTTAGACTTCTGTTAGCCTGACCAATCCCAGACTTTGAGAGAAAATCAAATGCCCAGAGAGAAAGTAAGAGATTGGCTTCTGGTCTAGTCCGGCCTGCAGCACCTCTGGCTCAGTGTGAGGATTTCATACTGGAATAGCACCCGTGGCTCAGAATGTAACCAGGGATGAAAGAATGATACAGTACTAACACAGGGCAGGGGCAGGAAATGGATCCAAGCCAGTTGAGTTTCCCAAGGCTTCGTTGTGCATCACAGGGCTCCAAATGTTGCCTAGTGGCTGCCTCCACTCTTTAGGCCACCTGACATCCAGTCGATGATGATGAAGCTGAGGCTCATGATCATGAAGAGCACCCCGAGGCACGCAAAGAGGGATGCCTGCAGGGAGAAGAGACAGGAGGGAAGGATAGTGTCACTCACAGAAAGGAACCCCCAAATGGTGGAAGCAGAAGTGTATGAATGTGGGTCTCTTTCCTCTCCCAACAACTGGAGCAAGGAGAGTAATCTAGACACCCAAAGTTCAGACCTGGCTTTAACTTGTGCCAGTTGTTGTGCAATAAAAATGGGTTGGCAACTGATTCATAACAGGGCATGCTCCCACAGCTGTATATATAGCTCTATATTTCACATAAGTTCCTTCCCCCAGCTCTCCAAAAATGAATCATGCAACCTTTATGGCTGAGCAGCATTGCAGCTAGGAAGGAAAGACTCATGCCCTCCTTGAAAATTGTGATTCTGCTCCAGACCAGCTCTCTTCTTAACAGTTCCTTTTGAATAAAGATATATTGCACATCCCCATATGGCACAAGTGATGATGGCATTGATATTTATGATGATAATTAAAAACCATGCATTCAGTTTGAAATCCAAAAAAACTACGATAGCTTCCATAAATAACATGCAGGGCACATTCTCCTTACCCCCTGCCCCAAAAAATACTGTCTAAGTTTCACTATCAAGTGGATTTATTTATTTATTTATTATTTATTTAT
>AZIM01001498.1:25971-46591 GCA_000516915.1 Ophiophagus hannah
AGTAGTCGAGGCGCGAGGTGACCAGTGCATGAGTGACGGTGCGCAAGGCACTGTCTAAAGCAGAAGAGCCTTTTTCTCATCCAGTAACCCATCCCTTGGGACTCTTCATGAATAACTGAAGTAGCCAAGCTGGACCATTAGACATTACATACCAGGATCTTGGGAAGGGATTTCATAGGTTCCTTGTCCTTTGGCATGATCCGGATGTAGAATATTGCTGGAAAGATGAATATCAGGCAAGGAGCTGAGGTGGCACCTGGGAGAGTCCAAGAGAAAACAGGTTTAGGATCTTCAGAAAATGAAACACCCTGGGCTTCACTTTTCTTCACTAATATATATTCTGGGAAAACAAGACAAGCTCTGACAACAGGACCTCTGGCCTTGCCCCTCATCCCTGGCAGAGTCCAGACCAACTATTGATTTTCCTTCTAGGATAGTGTTTGAGTTTAAAATCAACAGGGAAAAAGCAACTGATGAGCTGCTAGGAGTAAAAACAACAAAGAAGACCCCTTTGGAATTACGTGGCAAACAAAGAGGTTTCATAAGATGTCCTTGATCCTGGAAAAACAGAACAGTGAGGCACCAACTCAAGGAGTCCCATGGACGTTCTCAAAGGAGTATGGAATAATTATTGTCCTAATGCAATTTCTATTATTAGGAGCTTGTTTATTTAGGGAAGAACTTTGACTCTCCCTTGTGTATTAGAAATACTTTTCAGAAACATTTTTCAAAATAGAAATGAAGAATCCATGTTATGGTAATAGTTTGACACAGTAATTTTCTTATATATCCTTCCTTCCTTTTCTTTTTTTCCTGTCACACTTTTTCTCACTTTCTTTTGCTTTTTGCATTTTTCTTTTTGATATTAGTTTGTATTATCTTTTAGCATTGTTAAAATCCTTAATAAAAAGTATCTGGTTTTTTTTTCTAAAAAAAAAAGATTCCTGGAATGCAAGACTTACCAATTAAGCCAAAGATTCCCAAGATGGAGGGAGCAAAAATAACAAGCAAATTAATAGATGTCAGCAGCAGAAAAGCAATGATAATGTGCCGAATCCAGCTGAAATCCTTCTCTGGAAAAAGCATCTGCTGGATTGCACGGCGTACCTGAAGAAAGACAAAATAGTCAGGTTCACCTTTTAAGAAACATGGCAGAGTTCTTCACTTCACATATTTTAGGTCTGTCCTGACTCCTGTATCACTTTATCACAGCTACTTGAATTTATCCTCTTGCCCAATTGAATAGACTTCTGATCTAAATGGCTTAATTTTTTTTTTTACTTCAGTTCCCATTTCTAATTTGATGGGCTCTGACAGCTATGACTATAACTCCTTCTTTATCATCTACCAGTGCTTACATCTTGTATACTATTCTCCCCTGCTTGTATCTATCGCAGTGGTGCTATAGTTTTGAACAATAGGGGTACCTTGGTACTCAACAGCTTTGAAACTCATTGAATTTGGTACTCAACATATTTTGATGTGAACATTTTGTCCTTTGTCCTTATTGTTTGTTTGGTACTCAACGCACAAGCTAGAACTTGCCAGTGTTAGCTGCCTTGTGACTCACTACATTATTCCTTATAGGGAAAAAACTGTTTGGTACTCATTGTTTTTGGTACTCATTGCACCTCCTGGAACCAATTAAAATTAACCAAGGCACCACTGTAAACCACAATGACTTTATTGATTTACAATCTAGGCCAGGGGTGACAAACTCGCATCATCACAGCAGCATCACATGATGTATCGGGACTTTTTCATCCTTTGCTAAACCAGACTTGGGCATGGCCAGCACATGACACATCTGGCCCGCAGGCTGTGAGTTTGACAGCCCTGGCCTAGGCTGTCTTGATTTTTATTCCTATTTCAGTTACAAAAAAATAGATATCAAGAAGTCATGCAAGATAGGAATTAGATTTTAGATTGAGATTCCAGTTTAAAAAACACATAGACACACACAACACAAAATCACATTTAGTCTCCTTCTGTCAGTTTTCTGACAGCAGAACTCACCGGAAAGAGAACAATGGGCACTGTTAGTGTCACAGCAATCAACACAGCTACTCGCACACACAAGATCAACACATCAAGTGAGTCTACTCTGCTGTAGGTGTGAAGCAGCTCTGATTCTACCTGCCCTGTAGGAGACAGCCAAGAACAGAATAGCAGCATTGATCAGGCTAAATATATAACAAGGACTGTCTTTGTACCGCACTCCCAAAATGTTTTTTTATATATATAATTGAAGACTGTAGAGGTGTTTGTTGTTTCTGGAGGCTGCAATCATATGGCTGGTGGCATGGGCAACTTTGTAAAATACTAATTACAGTTTTCTCAAATGAACATGTAAGTAGTTATATTGCACAACAAGGGAAACTTGATGTACTATTATGTCTTTGTACAGGATACAATGCAAGGATTCAGCATTCTTCTTTGGAGGTTCTCTAATGAAATGCATGAAACAGGCCAGTCCAAAGCACAGCTGAGAACACAAGCCTTGCAAAATGTGAAAGGATCACTACTTTGTGGTGCTTTATAGTTCATTAGTGAATTGAGCATCCAAAGAACATATAGCTGCCTGCAACTGCATTCCAATGGTTAAGTCCTCGAGGGAATAAGGCTGTAGCTTTAAAAAGGCAGTAGTTTCTGCCCTCAGTATCTGCCTTTCTTCTATTTAATTAGAAAGCACAGAACATGGGATACATTGCAAACTTTCTGTTGACTTGAGGGCTACCCAAGTCTTTGTAAGATATGTTGGTAGACATATTCCAAAATTGGCAAGAGAGGGATTTAAGAGATCAAATGGATGCCTGAAATCTCTACAAGGCTTAATATATATCTTCACAACCCTTCTTCCCCCCAAATTTAAAAAGATCCAAATTCTGGGAGTCAGGACATACATGAACTCCTAGGGCAATAGAAAGGAACTTACCATAAAATGTGAGATAACCAAATAGGGCAGCCAGGAAGTACATAACATACATGACTGTGATGGAAATGTTGGAGATACACTGCATCTTCTTCTTGGTTGGGCTAAAAGACATACAAAAGCTCAATGAGCTCTTACCTTGCTATTATTTAAAAATACAAATGCTTGATGAAACTCAATTTTGTATTTTTTTTTAAAAAACCACTGAATGTTCATCCTGTTAGATAATATTACATGACAAGTCAAGTTTAGGTGGCATGTATATCACTGGTCTATTATGGAAGAGGGAGCAATATTTGATGAAAATCCTGAGAAACACTAAATGGTTTTTAAATTAAAACGAACCTCAGTTGCACAATCCATGCTATGAAATTCTAGTGGAAAACTATAGCACTGATTCTCAGAAGTGCAATTCTAACAGACCACAAAATACAAGTTCCCCTCTTGACTAATCAAGTCCCTTATGCATTTTTGAACAGATATTTGTCCTCCTGCCTACTGAGAATCAACGTTCTGGGATGGCAGAAAAGATACATTTGCTCAACAGAACCAGCCAGTTTGGCCTTTTGTACTTAGAGCTACATGTCTTTCCTATGACATGGAAGGACGCTGTCCAGAATTTGCTAGAGGCGATGTACAGTAAATGTGTGTGTGCATGAGAAAGAAAAAGATTGAATGTCTTAAAACATCATCTTTGTATTCATCCTCTAAATTCAGTAATCTGACGCCTATGCTGTTTCTTCACTCGCAACACTACTTCGGTGATATCAGCAGTGTAGTATTATTAACATATGTACATACTTACTTTTTCAACTCAGTGTAGATAGGAAGGACTTCAGGATGACACACAAAAGCAAATGCCATGATAGGGATGGTGTAGGCTGTCTGCAAAATTAAAAGAGTGAAGAGATGTTGGGGAAATGTCAGAGAAGCTTCTGCCTGCAAGAGTGATGCTGTTTTAAGCTCTCAGCTATACTCATGCAAAGAGATTGCACACCCCAAAAAGTGTTAACAAAGATCAGCAGGGAATTAAAAAAAAGTGGAGACAAATTCTTACACAATTGTGATTCCCAGAAACTCAGGGGCCTGAACCCCGATCTAGGTGTGTTATTGTGGCCATTCTTCCATTCACCTCATCAGACAGCAGTAACCACTAAAGCAGGGGTCTGCAACTCCCAAGCTGCAGCCCACTATCGGGCCACGGGCCACTCAGAACCAAGGCGCAGAAGCAGTAGGCAAGCACATGTGTGCACACAGCTCCACTTGTGCAGAGGGTGCATGTGCCTGCTGTTTGAGCAAATGGAGCTGCACGCACATGCGTGTTCACCCACTACTTGAAACCAATCTCTCCCCCATCACCAGTCCACAAAGCCAGAAAGATTGGAGACCACTGCACTAAAGGGTGGTTATGCCACTTCAGTCCTGAGCTTTTTCCAGGTCTCCCTTTAGGTCTTTAGCTATTTTATATTTTATCTCTTTCATTCCTCGCTGTTACCTTGCTTTTTGGCTATATGGTTTTTATTCTCAAAATGGTTTCTCTACTTTTGTAAGTTTCCCCTTTGCTTTCCTCTTCTTTTTTAACTCTTCTGTCCCCAAACCACCTTTTCATTCTTTCATCAACAATCACATTTACATTTATTCCTCTTTCTACCTATCTATTAATTTCTTTCTCCTTTTACCACTCGTGCTCCATAGTTTAGATCAACATAACTTCCCACTGCCCCAGTTAGCATGGTCATCTGGAGAATCTCAGACTGGAGAAGATTGGTTTAAATTATTTGTATCATTTTGGCTCTAGAACAACCATTAACATTTAATAATAAAAGACCAGCAATACAGTAAACATCTGATACAATTAACAGGGTTTGATAATTATTCTCTAATTTAGACACTTCCTGGCCAAAACTCCTACCCACAATCAGCATTACCATTGCTGAAAATTTACAAATTTGGATAGCACCTAGGTTGGAGAACAATGTACATTATTAATTACTGCTAGTATCATGAATCCACTCAACTGACCTGAGACTTGAGCGTGAACAAACTTGGAGAGCAAATGTCTTCCTCTGTGGCCTGCACAGTAGTGTGTTCATTTTGATAGCCGCTTGTGCTAATCAAGGTGTAATTCAGGTTCCCTGTGTTGTTGCTGATCCGCTCAGGAAGTGGACAAGGAATCTGGAACTTTTTGTAAATGACCTGAGGAGGAAATAAAACCCCATAAGTTCTCATCTGATAGAATCTCATAGGTTATCATCAATACAAGGTTCTTCATTTGCTTGCTTCACATATTTTAATCATATTTTCATTGGATGACCTCAACATTAGGCAAGAAATCAGCTATGTTGGATAGCTCTGGGTTATCTGAGGAAAGAATGGCTAACATCTGTGTGCGAATTTTTGACTGCAGGACTTAAGCATCAATGTACTTCATGGCATGGGATCAGTTTAACTGCAGAACTGCCTGTCTTCAATTATTTCTGTTTGTCCCATGAGATCTGGTACAGCGGCATGCTTTGGGTTCCTACTATGAAACAGTGTCTTCTGGTGGGACCCAGAAAGTCTGCCTTCTCTGTCATAGCATCTGCCCTGTAAAACAAGGTTTGGATGGCCCTGACCTGTTCGTTCTTCTTCTTCCTCTGAGTTTTAGCCCAGAACATGGGAAGAACCCATACAGAACTAAAATTCTTGATTGAGGTATAGGTTGTTGGTCTAGGTTAATTTTGTTCTTATTGTTATTTCTGTTATCCCATTGTCCTATTTTTCTTTTTATCCAGTTCTGAACATTTATTATACTGTATGTTATCCCAAATTTATTTCTGTGTTTTCAAGTTTCTGCAAATTGTAACTCACCAAGAGTCACTCAGTAACTCAGTCTACTGCTATATAAAACAAACACAAGCCAACAAGTGTCCAAAGCCTTTGCCAGAATCTCTACTCCAACTGACTACATTGCTTTATTTAAAAAAAGATTACTGTAAAACAAATGAATAAGTGACAATATCGACTGCCATTGTTATAATTCCTCTCTCCAAGAGTGCCTTTCATGCCTTTAGAAAATAAAAGGCATGATTATTGGTCACAACCCAGTGCTTCATGTGGAAAGATGCCTACCCTATCCAACAGTCCTATTCTCCTCTTCATTGGGAAGAGGAGAAGGAGGATCTCATCAGTTTGTCATATGATAAACAGGCATTTTAAGACTGGCCATGTCCTTCTATGGAGAGGCAAAATGCTTGTTTTTTGAATGCATCCAAAGATGCTCTTAAAATTTCAAAATCCTCCAAATGGTAGGAAGATGACAGGCATTAGGTAGCATTGTATTCAGGTTACATTATTATTAATATAAAAAAGTGAACATATTTCTGATTGGTTGAATGGAGATGGAATAGAACTAGAAATGATGTCTATGGAGATTCTCAATCATNCAGGTCATGGTTGTCCCAAAGGTGATTTTCTAAAAGGCAACTGGACTTTTCTTGTTTTTGTCCTTGAAAACATTTTGCTTCAAGAAGAACCTGAAGAAGCTTCTTGGCTATCTCTCACAATTTTATTTAGCTATTCTGGGGATGCCTCCAGTAGGTCATGTCAGCCAGTCAGAGAGGTCCAATACAAAAGTGCACATATCAGAGTGATAATATGTTAATACTAGAAACATGATGCCTTCCTATCTTATGAATCCCAATCTCACATTCCCTTGTCACAGGCCTTGCTGACTAGAGTTGAGAGGAGTTAAAAAGAAATCTGGAAAGGATCAATTTGCCTATTGCTGCTGTAACTTTATTTAAGAATCCTGAGAACTACACTTTCCACTGAAATAACCACATTTACACTTTCACATCTTTGTAAAACTTAATAACCGAGTTCTAAACATTGTACGTACTTTCGTATCCTAATTCATATTTCTCAAAACTTGTGATCTTGAAACCCACTTTAAGATTTGAATGATTTGACTTTAATACAAAGATAGCAGCACAAATATACAGCCTAAGCTTGTTAAGTTCTGGTAAATCTTATTATTTTAAAAAAATTATACTGTGCTTTTCTTTATAAAATAAACTTAAAACAGGTTCAATGAAACACAACGAAACTACTCAAATTGCACTTTAAAAAACAGTTGCTGAATTCATTCACTTTTATAAACAAAAAAACAGGGTAAAATAATACAAATTAAAATCAGGGAGACAGAACATTAACCCACACCAAACCCCACTGAGTAGCTTGCCTGAGGCATCAGGCAAAAAGTAAATTAAATGTCTCCAAATAGGAGACATCACAGTGGAACTTCATACCCTGCACCAACATGTAGCTTGTAAAACATGCTAAGCTTAGGCAGCATGACATGTCACCAATATGTATCATAAAAGAGATTTACTTATGTAGCTTCCTAAAGATATTTTACCATAATGCCATCAGACTGCAACTTTTTAAAACAAGAAGTAAGTAGCGCAAATGCTCCCGTGATAATTGCACTACTACTATTTTTTGCAAGAGATTACAGCTACGATTATTTATAGGACTGAAGTGTTAGTGGGGGGAAAAGCTAGCAAGCCGTTTGGGATCGTCCTTATTATAATCCAGGGCAAAAAAATTGATTAGTTATGAATATTTTCAATGCAGCAGTTCATGCAGGAGCAACTAGCTGATTTAAGCTACTGATAAAGGAGAATATTTGTAGCTCAGGGTTGAAATAAAGTGCCCTTGGTGCTCTCTGAGCTGGATTGTTTTCTTCCTGACATTTCATTACCCAAACTAGGCAACACTGTGATGTTTCCTCATTTGGGTAATGAAACATTTGCAAGAAAGCAATCAAGCTCAGAGAGCACCAAGGACCCCTGATTTAAATTAAAACCACTTCTGACTTGAAAATGTACAAAAGCTTGAAGAAGAGTAAAAAAATACTCCCTTCTCCAAGATTAGTAGGGACTTTGAAATTGTATTTTATTAGCATGCATGCTAATATCCCTATGAGGGCTCTGGTGCTACTTCCTGTCTTCTCCTGTTGTCCCTCACAATGATACAAAGCTTCTTCTCCCAGGAATAGATCAGTGTTTCTGACAAGGGAGTGAGAATGTAGTGATACATCTTGCAAAGGCTGGAGGCAAATTGCTTGTGAGCTATTTACTGTGACAGTCTGCATTGAGAAAGTAGCACCGTCCAATTTTAGCGATGTCAGGAAATATAAAATCCTCCTCCTTGGCCTGATGACCCAAAAGGAAAAAGATTTAGGACCAGATTCAGAGGCTCGATACATCTGGTTTGATGGAGAGAGAATCTAGCAGAAATAATTATATGCAAGTAAAGATGCTTTTATAGTGGATCAATACCCTGAAGTATTGCTCCCTTAGAAGCTAGGATAAAATACCTCTCCTAAGAACCCTGTTTTAAAATTTGATTCCATTTATTTAATCTGGATCTTCTTCAAGATGCAATTGGCACCAAGCATACTTTTCCTTCCCTGACTCTCTCCTATTTTATCTTTATGAGATCCTTGTAAAACAGATTAGGCTGAGATGTACTAGAATTGTTGTGAAACAAAGAAATGAATAAACAAAGCTCTTAAATAAATATTTTTTAAACTAGGAAAAAGCAAAGACCCCAAATAAATCCTTGAAAATGTCCAACCATGAAATATTTTTCATTAGATTTTCAGGTAATGTACCTTAGACAAGTCATGGTAACAGAGCTATCAAATTTCCTCAGTCTTTGTGTTAGCTACAGCTCTTGTGATCTCTAACCATAAGTTGAGGCTGATTAAAAGTTGTAATCCAAAACATCAACACTGTTGTATTGAAAAGACTTGCATTAAAGTTTCAATGGAGCCCTCAAGTTCAGAATAACTTTCTCTTTCTTAATCCAACCCTTCCCATCAAGTTGCTATGTGAATAAAAGACACAGGGAAATGTATTTGCCACTCTTAAAAGATGGGCAAGATAGAAATTACATGTACAGGTAATCCTTGCTTAACAATTACTCATTCAGCAACCATTACAACTTATGATAGTGCTGAACTAGTGGTACTTATGACTGATCTCATAGTTGTGGCAATGCCCCTATATTCACATAATTGCAATCCAGATGCTCAGCAACCAACTCACAATTATGATTTTGCAGCACCCCATGTTCACATGATCACCAAATGCAAATTTCGCCACCAGCTTTTGACAAAGACAATGGAGAAGCTGGCTGGAGGTCACCAATGCTGACCATGTGACATTACACTTAATGACAGTATAGGATTCACTTAATAACAGCAACCAGAAGTGCTGGAACTGCTGTTGCTAAGCAGCACAGTCATCTAAAGTTTGTTTTACAACCTTGCAATTCCTGTTGTTAAGTGAGAGCTACCAATATTTTCTAATTAAAATTTCAGTTTTTTGCTCATTTTTTTGCAAGTAGATCATACTGTATTCAATGGATCAAACTTCTGAATAGACATGAACAGCTTTCTATCATAAATAAATCTTATACAGAGTTAAAAAAAAGACTTTATAACCCATCATCATTCAAACTCACCGAAATGAGGAAGAAGACCATGCAGCTGAGAGAAAACCCACTGGCATAACCCAGATAACCTGGAACAAAAGAAAACAAAATATTGCAAGGGATCTGTAATTTAATTTGTAGGTTTCCCTGTTGTGCTAAGTTTCTATCTCTTATTCTTTCTCTCACATTCTTTCATTATTATTGTCTATAAGCCAGTCTAGCTATTAGAAAGTTTTGAAGCAGGTGTTCCTGAAAGTTAAGGAAGACTGCTTTGGGTTTTCCACTTTGCAAAGTCCAAGATTGTCCAGTTCTAAATAATACTTTAATTTTCAGTAGTAGATGGCATGAAGAGGAGCATTTCAGTGTATGTGGTATTGGGGGTAATTCTCATGCTTTTTAGAAACGCTTGGCAAAACAAAAGCCCTTGTTCACGTACACTCAGCAATAGCCATGCTGCTTTTCCTGCTAATTCCATCTTTCGCCGCACAGTCATTAAGCATGGAACAGTCAAAGTGTTTGTCATCCTCATAAATGAGAGTTAAGGAACTTAAGTAAACCTTACCCAGTTGTTTCATGAGGGCCAGAGGAAGGATAATGGTGACACTGACCAGGATTACCAGGTAATTTCCATTCAGATACCAGTCCCTGAAATGACACAGTCAAAATTACATCATTTGTAGCCACCTGATCTCTGAGTACCATGAGGTACCTCTCCAAACTAAATGCAGCCAAAGCAAACAAAGCGGACAGGTAGAACAGTTAATACAATTAAATAATACTAATGCATTAAACACACATGTATGGATACACAGAATGTAACCTCACTGTCACATTAAAACACTTAGCTTATGTAGGATCTCGGCGGATGTGTGTGTATGTGTGTGTGTGAGATGCTTGGGGGTTACATGGTCCCCTTGTATTGTAGGCTCTTTTCTAGAATCATACAACAGGATTAATCTCTCTGTGACTAGTAGACTATGGTTGCAAATACTCTGAGACAGTAGTCTTCCTATATGGATCTAATCAGTCAGGCCACTCTTTTAATTAGAACAAAATTACCAACATCAGCTCTTCAAATTTAAGCTGAGCTGTGCCAGCATAGCTTGAAGAAACAGGACTAAATCTTGAAGCTTCAGCACACACTGTATGGAACCCAGCCACTGAATCATGACACTTCCTATATTTTGAGAGATTTCTGTTAATCTATTTATCATCTATCTATTTATCTATATCTATCTATCCATCCATCCATCCATCCATCCATCCATTTCTCTCCCTCTCTCTTTCTCTCTCTTCCCATTTGTCTCTAACCTGAGCCCTTGAAACTTTAATCCAAATCTAAGGAAACCTTACCAAGGTTCCTTCCAAAAAGAGGTCTAAGGCAAGGCCTAGTCTAAAAACACACGAGGAAAAGCTCTGTTTAGCATTTCAGTACCTCACATATTTTTCCATGAGGCTAAGGAGAAGAAAAGGAAACATTATAAGCCAGGAAACCAGAATTCTGCATGACTCATGTAATATTTAAAGACAGATACATCTGGGTATGTACAGGCTTAATTTTCATAATCCAACAAAGAGCACTATTTTTGGAAGGGAATTTTACATTAACTATTTTATTTTATGGGAGAAGCTTCAGGATTAAGAAGAGTGGGTGTGGAAACTCGTAAACAAATGACAGGCATTTCAAGCAAGCAGAGACAAAGATTTAAGAAGTGGGAGAGGGGACTGGTTATAAGAATTTCAGAGTATAAAGAAATCCTTGCCCTGTATCAGGATCTGATATACTCCAAAGTCTCCTGAAAATAAGCCCTGGGTCTTTAGTCTTGAATGGCACTGTAAGATGCAGGTTAGAAGGCAGAACTGTGGCTCCTTCAGTCTTGGGCCATACAAAGGCCTCTCATAACAAAAAGCAGTCCAAGAGGAACCAAGGCAGGCTCTAAAAGGAGGTTGATCTTGTCCCCAGTTTACTCTTACAGCCTGTTCAGGTTGAGTTCCAGAAACTGATCATATATAGACCTCAAAAGCTGAATCACCACTTATTTTATCCATCTTGTTTCTTTAGAAGCTAGACTCTTGCTCTTCTTCCATTCTAAAAGTCCTAGTTTGATCTTTAGCCTGCTTTTAAGATTGGCTGTAATTAAAGGTCACCTGGCACAATTTTTCTCCAAGTACATGCTGATACCTCTGCTGAGCTTGTGGTATTCAGCTCTGTAACTAGGGACAGTCCAAATCCAGCCAAAGATATACCTGTTTTAGAATGATACCCCTTACACCTTACGCAATAGTGCTCTTAAAATATCAATGTTTTCAGAGTTGTTGGGTACATACACTGTGCATTACAATAACTGAGTACACATGTTGCACTACCTCATAAATCACGATCCAATCCCACAATAACTGGGGTCATACCACAGTCTAAGCCAAAACCAAGCCAAAACCATATCACTGTTTAGGGCAATACAAGAACCTTGTCACCATTTTCAAGTTTCTTCTTTGCAGTCAACATGTGCTCTGCTCCTTTAAATAAGATTTTCCAAGGATAATGAAATATTCTATTCTGCTGTCATGCTGGCCACGTACATTTTCAGAGTGGCCCAGTCTTGGGACTAATGCCAGATAAACAGACCGCTGATAACACAAAATGTCTTGGATGTATCTCACACTGAAGGAAAGAAGCAAACATGATGGTGGCTTTGCCCTCATCACGTCTCAGAAGGCCTAAAGAGGAGTGATACATTTTCGGGTCTCAGGTGGCAATTCATACATCCAAGGGAAAGGATCTCTCGCTGCCTACTGCTATACTAATTTCCCCGACTAACTCTTCCACCAGGAGGAAAGATTTCCTTGGGTTTGCTAGGGTGGTAGAAGGCATGCTGAAGCCCAGCCAGCCCATGAGCAGAAACACAGATCTGACTAATACATCCAGGGCAGAAGGAAGTGGAGCATCACGCATGGATTGGAAGTTCACTTTGGTTTAATCCTGTGCAGAGGGTTTATTCAACGTTGGCGTCAATCAAAAATAGTAGTGGCTTAATGCTGTGAAATCCCTGTAACAGATTGTCCAGAGGAGATAAATCTCTGTTACTACTAAAGAGATGTTAAATGGAGCTGAACCACAGGGAAGGAGAAGGTGGGGAAAGCAGAGAGCTCATGAATAAAGACAGGAGAAAAAAAAAAGAATATCTGAGAGTCAAGAAGGGAGAAAAAGCACCCAAATGTTTAAAGGACTGTACGATTCAGGCATTTCTGCAATGGCATTTCTCCCCACACTCCATTTCTCTTTGGGGCCTGGGCTAATAATCCAAAAGTAGTTTTGTAATGAACCAGCTGTCCTCTTTTGCTTTGCTGCTTCCCTCTGGCTAGCCACCCAGTTTACAGCTATCACCTTGTCTCCATTGACCATGCAAAAGACTAAGAGCTGGGGATCAGGATCAGATAATTGGCACCCACCCTGGAGACAATTTGCACTTAAATTGGAGATATAAACAAAATAGGCACCCAGGGCAGAGCAGGGATATTAAAAAATTTCTCCCTCGTGTAACTGACGGGACAGAAATAAATGACAGTACAGAAATAAATGAAATTCATGCAACAACAAGCCACAGTGTGTGTGTTTGTACAAAGCTTAATATGTATGAATCCAGCCAATTACATTTTTTTTCAGTGCACTATAGCCAAGCACACCATGCATTGCTGACATCACACCCTCCTTAGGCAGAACAATGTGAATATGGCATATAGATACAGAACATGTAGAAAAGTAAGAGACAAATGGAAGACCCAGATGGGGACACTTACGTTGTTTTCTCTTCCAGGGCGAGGAAGGTCTGGATGACCAGAGGCAGTTCAGACTTCACAATGTATAAGTAGCTTGACATCGCTGAAGAAAGAGACAGAAGTTACCAGAGGACAGAGGCCACTTAAGATCCAGAGGGAAAGTTATTTAGGGATGTATTTTTGCCTGCATGATTCTTTCTTCTACAATGTTTTCTAGGAAATCTTGGTAAAAAGGCTTTTAGAATATTTGAAAGGGTGATGTGAACATGACCGGTTTCTTCTTACCTCCAATGTTTTGTAGTGTTATAGCAATGGCAGCTGCCAATTTCCCTGGTGTCCCAAAGGCTCTGTAACCCAGTTGTTCATAGGCTCGGATTCCTACGTGGTATCAAAAAATTAACAAAAGAAAAATGGCATAAGAATGAACCCACTCCATTTCAGTGACATAATGAACCATGTTTTGGACTGGGCCCTTTGCTCATAACAAAAGTAATTGGAATAAAAACAACAGCCGTTCTTGCATACACAGAAAGCACTGAAAATTGCATTTCTAAAATAAACCATACAAAATTGATAGAGATTTATCTTAATCTCTGTCTTGATTGGTTTTTATTATAGTGGAGATTTCTTCTCCATTGCTTAAGTGGAGAAACAATCAAGGCATTTAGTAAAAGTACCGCTGGAGACTAAATGCAACCTTCGGGATGAGATTAAGTGAAACCACCAGCAAAGTCAGATTTAAGGAAGTTGAACCAGCTCTACCATTAAGGCAATTATACCCTAACAACCTCCTTTTGTTTATTTTAATTAATTTATTAATTTTTTATGCCACCTATCTCCTCTACAATGTGATTCTGGGCAATTTGTTCCCTAGCTTTGGGAATAGACTTACCAGATCACAGCATGTAGAGATACAGCTGACTGAAGATAGAAAAGATACTCAGTTTTGAGTTTGCTAAGAGGGCATCAATGCAATTGTCCACAGTTCTACTTATTTATTTAGCAGTTATTCCATCTTTTGTCCATCATGGAATTCAAGACAGAGTAAATGTAGTCTCAGTTGATCTTCTAGCTGAGTACCTTAATTTAGTCACAGCCAAATGCTGTATCATATAGCACAGGAGTGGCTGAACTGAATCCCCTGTGTGTTTCTCAGCAGGTTTATCATACTTACCAACAATCCCTGAGGATTTAAGCAGCAAATGTATAGAATAGCTGGACAAGAGAGCTACGGTAGTCAAGAGGAATCTAGGGAAAAAAGAAGATATTTATATGATTAAAGAACTGGGATAATATTGGACAAAAAAATTCAAGAAGGTATCTCAACTTCTTTTACAGTATAGTGGACAAGTCCAGAAGGAGAAGGTGTGGTCTTCTAACAATTTTCTGAAGCCACAACCAGAGCATATCTCAATTACTTTGTCTTTTTTGTAAAATACTTCCCAAATTTTATCTAATTCCAAAAGCAATCCTCTAATTTCTGAACAGGGTATCTGGAGCCTTTAAATTAGACATCACAGAAGGGAAATACTCTTATCAGCGATCATATATGAAGTACCCAGGTGGCTTTCTTCAAATTCAAACTCCTGTCCTGGATTTATAACTATGTTGGACTACAACTCCACAATCCACAACCACCCTAATCAATTCCAATGTCATTAGAATTCATACATTTGCATTACATGAGGCTGGAGAAGGCTCAAAAGAAAAACCAAAAGGAAACAAAATGTACAGTACTTATTTCTACGATCAACAAATGGTGCAATTCTTTAAGCAGAAACCCAAAGATTGAGAAACAAATGCACACTTATTGCCCAGAAATATGATTTAGTATAGCCTTACCATCTGATTACTTTATTTACTCCATCCTACTTGATAAATTCAGATTGAGGGTGGTAAAAGGCAGGGCATGGAGAGGAAGGTACAATTTCCTAAGAGCATTAACTTAATATGGGAATTATTACGTACTGGCTCCCCTGAAGATGTGCACACGAAGCAGGAGCAGTGGTATATTTTGAACTGTCCTAATATGAGTGTGTTATGTAACCCTTTAATTTGTAAAAGGTGAATTAATTCTACCCAGAGGATAATATATTGGGATGGAAGCCAGGAGAATACAGGGCAAAACCCACACCCACACACGCATGCACACACAAACAGCTGGGAAGTAATTCTCTCCCAGCATTAGTTATCCTACATCTGGATAGAGGTTTTGTTCATTCAAGATTGAACTATTGTTTCAATCATTGAATCCATCACTTCAAGAGCTACCTCTCAACTAATTATTTACCTCCACAAATAAATGACATGCAAATAATTGGACTCTAGTTAAGTACATGTTGCCATTATCAAAAAGAAAAAATTAAGAAGAGCTCCAGAAGATGCCCCTATGCTAGATTCAGATTTTATAGTATAATCACATGATGGGGATATAAAATGACCATATTGAAAGAAGCAAGGCTGTTTTGAAAACTTGACAATGAACTTTGAAATTGTTTACTGGGTATTAATTTTTCCAATATCCTGGTTCACATCCTTCCTCCCCACCCAGCATATTGCTATCACCACACATAGAGATGAAAGGAAGCGAATTGTTGCCCAAAGAGGCAGGATTTTCATTCAAATTTGAAAGTAATTAGAAACACAGTGAAAGAAAAAGCAATGTTGATGCCATGGCTACTTGACCTTCTTGATATGCCCTTAACTTTGTATCAGTCATCCCCATCCTGGCATGAAGTAGGCTAGAAATGATGGGTACGATTACTCAACATATCTACAATTAATTCTTCCAATTATAGTGTAAATTTAACAAGAGTCTTGCTCTAAAGCAGGAGTGTCCACAGGTGGAGGTCAGAAAAGTCCAAGGTGGCAACCACATCCATGAAATGAAGGACCCACCCTTTCATTATAGGTTTGAGTTACACTGTCATAGGAACCATCTGGATATTTTTCATGCCTCCTGTCCAATACTCCGAATATAAAACATACTGGCCGGAAGTACATCAAACTAAACTATCTGATTAGGTGTGGAGGGAGCCCCACCTGTCCCTCTTTCAAAGTCCATTTTTCCAACCCAATTTTATAAGGAGGAAGGGCCAGCACAGGGATGCCCATTAATGCCTGTCCCTTCCCAGTTTCCCAAGTGCTTCTTCTGAATCTCAGCCATAATGAACCACAGCTGGTTTTATTTTTGTCCTACTCTCTCAATCAATCTTTAGTCTAATTTATTTGCATTTCTAAAAACCTTGGCATAAAGAGCTCCAGAGAATTTTCACAAACTTCTGCATGAGCCACAAATCCAGACTGGACAGGAATGACACATAATTGCCAGCTCTTGACTAAAATGGCTCCTGGAGTTTTCTATCCTTGGGCCTTTAGTGTTATTGGAGTATAATGTCTAATACTCCAGTCATCACTGCTGATGGTCAAAGTGATGAGAACTAGAGTAGTACAAGAAGATTCACGATCCCAAGTTTGAATTGCCACAAGGCAAACAGTTGTAATTTCAGCCCCCACTGAAATGGCAGAGCCTTCCTTCCAGAAACTGGCATGTTACAAAGGCAGAGAAAAGTGTTTCTTTCAGTGAATCTCTGTCTCAGCCAGTCCGTGTACAATAGTTGAGAAGCTATTGAACCTACTAAGCCTCGATGGCTTGGAAGAGGGATAAGCAATTTTTGGTATGAAAAGTCACATTCCCCTATGAAATATAACTCTGCCCAAACACAGGAACATTAAATTCTTGCATTTCTCCATGAGTTGCCTATAGAAAGGTTAGAAGTGGGACAACTGCAGGCTGAGCAATCTGCATAGCAGGGTTCACAGTATGGTCCTCTTGTGGGCCACCAAGTGAGAACATAGGAGATTTCCAGACAAATACACCCCAGGAATGTTTTAAAGAAAGGATAATCAACTCTATGGGATGCTCACAGCCAAAATTACGATCAGCTACTAAAAATAGTAGGATTCCCTGAAGGACAGGGAATGAATATGCCTGTTCTCGAGAAGAAGGCCTTCTAGAAAAACTGGGGCTTGAACATTTTTGCTTTGAGAGTGACATGAAATTTTCCTGGTGAAAGAAATGTGGCTTGGCAGATTGAGGACAGGCGTGCCAGCACTATCCCTAGCTGAACTTTGTGGCTGAACGCAACCAAAGAACAAAAGCAAGCTCTCTGCAGGGTAGACGCATGATGCTGAATTGCTTCCCAGAACCTGGGAGGGCTCGAGAGCCCATGTTTTGCTCTTCCCAACCAGAATCTCAAATCAAATGAGAAATCAGCCCCAGGGAGCCTCAGAAGCAGAGGGCTGATCACTTCACTGAAAGCATTTCACTCCTCCCAACATGCAGCCATTCTCATCCCTGTCAAGATGCAAATAATACAGATGTCTACAGGGTGCAGACAAGTGGAAGAACAGGAAGTCTTCGGTGGGGGAAGCATGCATGAAGCATTAATGAATCCTGAGTTGGATCGAGTAGTGGATGATTCAGAGAGTAGATTTAAGATGGAAGAGGGTGATGCAACAGCTCTGCACACAGACCCTGGCCCCCATGTTGGTTGCAGACGTTTTGGCCTGCACTTTGGTTTGCATGGTCAACAAGAATGGTTACAACCCAGGTTAAAATTACTATAGAGAAAGGAATTGATACAAGCAAGAAGAAATCCATTGAGGCTGGTGACTCTTAACACTGCCAAAAAACCAGAAGGAAGAGCTTTACATTTACATAGCAAGAGATAGCCAAGTTGTTTAGGAGCTGGCCCTGTCTTCCATCCCATTAACTGCTCAGGGTGAAACAGCAACTCTGTGTCTCTACTTCATTCAAATGCCAGAGAGCAATGATTAGCAGAGGCAAAGCAAAGTAGGTGGCTGTATTACTGTTGGTTACCTTGCAGTTCGGGAAGGATCCTTGCCTTTTTGCAGGGATTCTATGAAGTAGAACCCATCCAAACAGTATATCAAGATGGGAGTCATTCCCCAAAGATACTTTGCAATGATCACCCTCCCCCCACTGTTCTTTTCTGCCTCCGGTTCACACAGGCACCTTCTTGTTCCTTCCCATTTATGCCAACCTAATAAGGCTTTGATTTCACTCAGGATTATGCGAGGTGTTATACAGAAGGCAGAGAGCTCCTGGAGGCTTTGTTCTCCAAGCAGAGGCTTGCTGACTTTGTCCCTCCCTTCATTGCAGAGGAGCACCCTTTGTGTTCTCTAGCATCAATTCCCACTCCAAACCATCAATAGACTACAGTTCTGTTTGTCCCCAGACTAACCTGCTCCAGCCCACCTTAATTTCCCACATCATGGGAACCTAACAAACCTTCTTTGTCTTTTCCTTCCCAAGCCTTCTGTGCACTCAGCCCAGCTGATTTTCTGACTATGGGAGTTCCATTTGCCAATAACCTTAGCTTAGGGTCAAATTCTGACAACTTTTCCATTCATTAATGTATAAATAAATGATCCAACATCATGCCTACCCTTAAGCTAAATAGTTTCTTGTAAAGGCAAGAAACTTAAAATGATATAGTTATATTTGGCCAGTTTGTATGTCTATGGAGTTTCTCAGTCATCCAGGTCATGGCTGTCCCAAAGGTGTTTTTTTTTCAAGAGGCAACTGGACTTTCTGGTTCTTCTTTGAAGATGTTTTGCTTCTCATCCAAGAAGCTTTTTCAGCTCTGAGCTAAAGGAACTTCTTGGATGAGAAGCAAAACGNCCAGTTGCCTCTTGAAAAAAAAAAACACCTTTGGCATGGCCAGCTTGTATAATCTCAGGTCCAAGAGCATGCCACTGGATCATAAGTTCTCTTAGCTGTGGGCTGCAATTGCAATTGTGGGTGTCCCACTTGATCTGTGTTGGTTTAGTTTAGTAGCTATGTTTCTGAGATTATGACAAGAACAGGACAATAATTGGAATCCCATTTCATTAGAGTAAGGCATTGGTCTAACAGACTTTTATTTAACAGACTTTGGATAAAACAGGGGGGAAAATCCATTCTGATATTTCCCAAAGTAATGGACAAATCCACTGTATCCCCAGTAATCAGAACAAGGCTATACGATAGTCCTCCCTGGCAAGGAAAAGCTAGCAGAACAATAACATGAGGACCTGCTTTATCAGGCAGTATAAAATTCCCTGGAAAACAAGTATTGTATATAGAGCAAACCAACAGAGAACTGCACAAGCTACCCATAGATATCAGAACTGTACAGATTCCCCAGGAAGAGGGTGTCCAGAATTCCCACAATCAGCATAACCTTACAACATATTTGGGAACCCCCAAATTTGTGGAGAGCATCTGGCTGAGAAAGGAGAGGGTCTCTAGCTCTTCTGATGATGAGCACAGCACTTACAGAAAGAGGAGGATGCCAGTGTTGGCCATAGCATATGCCAGCCCAAGGATCCCACTGCCCATGATGGCATTGCTGAGATTGAAAACAGACATCCCAAAAGAAGTCTTCCCTTCAAACTGAAACAAAAACAAGAGTGTGCATCTGAGAGAGAGTTGTATGCCAGCATAACACTTCTCTGCCCTGGGTCTATGCATTGTCCTCACCCCTGGGGCAAAAAAGAAGTAGAGCATGGTCTATGCTAGCCATCTTCCACCTTTTGCTGCCCATGTTTCTTATCATGAGCTTTAGGAAGAGGGCATCCCTATGCAACATCTGCTTGGAAATCCTATTCCCTCTGGACTATAAAGCCCAGGTGAGCTTCCTATACCCCCTAAAATTGTACTGCAATTCTTTTTTCTATTGGCTGTTGAGAAAGGTGAACTCTGTTTTTACCTATTCCCTCTCTCATCCCAGGGCTTGAGAGCAATCTTTCTCATGTTAGAGTTATCATAGATACATGTCCTTCCATTCTGATTCGCTTGCCTCTGACTTGACATCTTCTGGGTAGGCAGAGCAAGGGGGAAAAGTCTGGTTTGGGTTCAGAGGCTATTTGTTGTAGACTAGAAGGACACAACCAAAGATTGCATCCTTTTTTTAAGGAATGGATTTGTATGGCTGTTGTCCAGACCCCTGCAAAATATGCACTGGTCTTCCATCTTTTCTGTTAACAGTTTCCCTGGAGATGTATTTCTTAGTTATCAATGAATATTCCAATTGCAACCATCAATCCAGAACAATATACCAAAACTTACATCTGTGAAATGGGTCTGTTTCTTTTCAGCACCATGTGGAAGAAACTCCTCCATCTCCGTTACATTTGGCTGGTTCTCATCAAATCTGCCACAAGATAATAGAGGGAAAAAAACTTCATTTAAGCAGTCTTCCCTTAGAAATCCCCCCCTTTCCAACTCTGGCTCAAGGGATTAGTATCAGTGGTCATAGTGCTGCAGAATTATCTCTTCTTTCCTTAGGGCCTCTTCTTAGACATACTGAAAAGGAATAATCTTATTGAGGAGTCTTTTTTAAAAAAATTCACATTTATATG
>AZIM01001498.1:63933-76056 GCA_000516915.1 Ophiophagus hannah
GAGAAGTGGAGAAAGCACACAGCCTTGCGGGGGGCGGGGTGTCCCTGTGCTAATTGTACAGGTATCAGATGTGATTCTGCTTGGCTTCACCTGCTGCTTCCTGTCTTTTAGGAAGCTTACGAACCACTTACAAGTGTGTTCAGGCACCTGGTTTAATTTAGTTAGAAGAAGGTCTGGAATGATGGTATTGAAGACTACAAAGAGGCTTGTGGCCTTCCCACTCTCTCTGCAGAATATTTAGAAACACCTAATATTATCCTTATTCAAAAAAAAAACAGACCCAGAACCACTTGGATTGGGAGTAATTCAGAATACACTGAGAAAAGTGAAGTCACAAATGACACTATTTTTAAATTCTTTTTTATCTTGACTCTCCTCAAGAGAGTCAAATATAGTACTACTTCTCATGTTACCTACCACAGTCTTATAGATAGGTTGCTCCGAAAATGGTGACTCTCTCAAAGTTATCGGGAACTTCCATGGCTGAGTTGAATATGGACCTGGATCTTCCAGGAGATTCTAATCCTTATCAACTTATTTATTTAATTTAAAACATTTATACAGCTCTCCACCTTATAACCAACTATGGGTAGCTCCCAATCAAAAGTTAAAATAATACACAGAGCAGTGTTAAAATTATAAAATTAACCTCATTAAAACACTAAAAAACAAAAACCTGATGCCAAGTCAAACTTCTAATATGCAACCATCTAATCTTATCCCAGGACTTGTATCAACTACTCCAGAGGAACCAGCTTGGTCCATCTACTGTCCTGGCTATTTCTTTCTCTCTTCCCTCCCCCTCACCTCTACCTCCAATGAGATGTGGAACACAGTTAGTTGCTATGTATAGCAAGGCAGTAATCCCCAGTTGCCTGCTGTTTAAATTCTTATTAATCCAAGCATCCAGGACCTTTGCTGGTTGTTGCCATTGTACTGTTTATTGTAAAAGAACATTTATTATTTCTAGTGGAACATTCCTCTCCCCCTTCCCTCACATTTATTGAATAATGTCCAGTTCCCCAATTAATCTGAACATTAATTGGTTGTGGCCTTCATTCTATTCCCCTCTGCTTTGTTCTCATGAGAGACAAGTTGATGCCAGTAGTTGTTTATGAGTTACCCAACTGTTTCATAATAATGTTTATATAATAGTGTAAATTTTACTATATGATCCTCAGTGTGAACTATAAATACATTCTGCAACAGTTTCAATGAAATCCAGTCCATATTAGACTGAAGGGCAAGGCATTTCAAATTGGATAGAAATGCTAATTCACAGTTTTTACATCTTTCTTCCCATAACTTATTTTTCCTTCTGTGCCTTGACTTTTAGATTCAGTGTTTACACAATACAGTGAATCATAATTCTTAATTTCTCTTTATTTTGCTACATTATTGTCAAACATAAATCAGTTAACCTTATTTTAGCCTGATGTATTGTCATAACCTTGTCCAGTTGATTAGTTTATGGCTGTTATACAAAGACAAGAAATTTGGTTAATTCTATGAATTAAAAATCATTGAAAAATATATTGTGTAAAAACAGCTTAAGCCTTTTTCAAAAGAATGGGAACCGTCTTAGGACCTATGCTTTTTAAATCAGTTTTGTTGGAAAAGTTGCTATCAGATTCTTTCAGATTTCTTGCTACTGAAGAGGGGAGAGAGAGAGAGAGAGGGAGAGAGAGAGGGAGAGAGAGAGGGAAGGAGGGAGAACAAACACAAGCACATTCCCTCAAACCATTTAAAGCAAAAGGGAAACTGCAAAAACAAAGAATCTTCTGGCATCTTAAAGACTAATCAATTTAATGTGACAGAAGCTTTTGTGCCATTAAAACCCATGAAATCATATGTCATAATAAATCCATTAGCTTTTAAAATGCCTTCTGTTAAAATACCTCTTCTGTTTTGTTGCAATATATTATCCCTGTTAGCATTCCAGAAACTCTGAAAATAAGAGGCCAAGCTAGCATCTCTCTCTCTCTCCCCATCACACATGGAATGGACATATGACACTATTTAATGGAGACAAAGGAAAAGACACATAGATTGGTCTAGTAGAGATTCATTGACATTTGGGGGGAAAGTTGATTTTACACCAGAGAAAACAAACATAAATTCATTGGTATGGCCAACTGGCGGCAGCCAAACAACTTCATTGTATTAATGCTGTAGTCTCCTGGCTAATGAAACATCACCACACATTAAATCAGGGGTCTCCAAACTTGGCAATTGGCTGGAGAATTCTGGGACTTGAAGCCCACAAGTCTTAAAGTTGCCAAGTTTGGAGACCTCTGCACTAAATAATAATCAGTATGGTCCAACCTCTAGTTGTCTAAGCTCCATTTTAAACCAAAGATGTGAAATTAGAAAAGGAAGTTGAATCTTAACAAACAGCTCAAATACATTTTTGTCCTGGAACAGAGCTTTTAGAGCAAAACTCCAGACTTTCCTCTTTAAGGTTACCTCACTAGTGTAGATGACCATGGCCATTTAAACTCTTTCTGCATTTTGCATTTTGCAGATTACTTTTGTAAAAACATTGGGATTTGGTGTGGTTTTTTGTACATGTGGCATTCAGGAAAATTGCTACAAAGCTGCACTTTATTCTCCAACAATGCATCAAACACCAAGACATTCTAGAATCCTCCCCAGCTCATACTTATACTTAGTACTTACTAAAAAAAAATCTGACCAATAAATGTAAAACTCTTATTAGTGTCAAGGTCTTTGCTTCAGTTTCACCCAGATGTAAATATCAACAGTTCTACACAAACCTCTGTAATTCTTATTTCTCCATCTGTGATCTATGAGTAATAACAGAGGCTAGCCACCCCTGCAATTAAAATAGAGCAGAGGTATTTAACTGCCTCATTTATTCTAAAATACCAGCTGCAGCCCTCTATTTGTTATGCCATTTGAAGACAGGGTAGTACATGACTTTGCCACAGCATTGTTAATCTGAGTACACAACCACTTTTTTTTTAAAGTGAGGTCCCAAAGTGCCATTCTTTGGGGGAAGATAACACATTGAGACACAGCTGGACCTAACACTGCTATGAAATTCTTAATCCTAACCCTCAGTCAAATATGGTCAGGAGATGATTACATTTATACACCCCAGTGGTACATTTGCTGAATTACTTGCTTTTGGTCTGCTTGAGGACAAGTACTTTTGAATCATTCAGCCTGGGAACACCTAATACACAATGAAGTTGTTCTGTATCTCTATTCAGCTGAAATGAATGGGGACAATGCAGCCCCTCCCCCATATTTTATGATCAGAATTCTTCAGACAGAGAACCGTCCAGTGAATTTTTATTTACAAAAAAATCCTTTTGCTTTTGACAATCACACAATAGCCAACACAAATGGTTGAAATATAACAGTTAACATCAACTGTCCACTAATTCAAACTGAAAAGGCTCAGCTAAACAAGGTGTAGCATCAGACCAAAAATTCAAATTTTACAAAGCAACTAGAAGAAAAGAATTGTTCAAATATTTTCAAGGAGAAAATAAATATTGCCTGACCTTTCAGGACATGCTATTAATGAGCTGGATGGCTATTTCAAGATGAATTAATTCAGTAACCAAAATTAATTTGTTTCCTGCTACACAGCCAGGTTTTCATCATGCAATCCTCATTCCAGGGGTTCCCTGGCAGCTGAAATCACAAAGAGTTCCAGATAGAAGCCCTGTGGATCACTCTCCAGAGGCCTGGCAGGGAAATGGGAACTCAGAGCTACAAAAGGAAATAACAAACTTCATGCAGACCACATCCAAACTGTCCTGCATTATGGTCTAGCAAAAACAAGTTTGCAAAGAAAGAAACAAAACCCCAAGGATTCTGCTAAAGTCTAATCAGTTGCTCTTGCAAGTGGCTTGGGAGACAGACCCATACAATCTTTGGAGCTTTCAGCTCATCCCTATGGTTGCAGGTGACAAATTTCAAGACAAAAAAGTGAAGGGGGTATGAATTGCTGATAGCTGAGAGTCTGCCTTGAGTCAGAAATATTTCCTAGCAGGAGTCCTCCACTATCATTAAGGTAGACTCGACTCTAATAGAATGATGTAAAATGTGTTTGATATTCTTCAGGGTCTGAAGGTAATAAACAGCAGTAGCCCAGAATCTCTTATTTATTGCAAAGCCTACCCATAAAGACCTGGATCCCATTGGGTAGACTTCTCCATTTCAGCCAATTCCATAGATTCTCGGAAATGGTTATGCTGGTTGAGGAATTCTGGGACTTGCAGACCATACACCTGGAGAATGGCCACTCTTAGCCTGGAGCTTTCCTAAACACACCCAGATCCTTCTCTTTATTTGCTGCTGTAATTCAGTTGCGACAATACATTTCATTATCCGATTTTGGCACCTATCTAGCTTTATTCTTTCTGTATGTTTAGGGTTAGTTAGTAAAGGGTAAAAGGAGTGAAAAGAAAGATGAATGAACAATATGTTACATGGCATACATTCCAGACTTATGAATGAATTGCATTGTTGGGCCACAGGGAAGGAAGGAAGGAAGGAAATCTGAAATGATGGGAAAATGCAGGGGGAGAAAAAACATAAAGGAATACCTGGAAGGTGATCTGATTGTATCTTTTGTAAAACTGCACAACAAAATTCGTGCTTGATTGACCCCCACCTTTCATCACATGCTACAGATAGGAACAAATGCACTTGAAAAGGGATAACAAGTGGCCAAAAACACCGTAGTGTTCAGTTCAGAAGCCCACAAAGAAATATTGCTAGCCATGGTACATCAGCTTTAGTGAGATATACTGGCCATATGCTGATAGCCAAACATCACAGTAGCCATCTATATGTCCCAGAGAAATGAGGTGCCGGTTGACACTTGTCCCTTGCCTATATGGAGTTCTTTTGGTTTAGTAAGTGTAGGAAATCTCCCTGTCATTCATTAAGAGAATAATTAAGATAAAAGCTGAACAAGAGTCTTGGAATCTCTTTCGGTGTCCATTTGCCTGAGCATTGTTTTTACCATCTCAGAAATAAATAATTAACACAAACCTAATAATCTTGGAATAAAAACACAACACTCCAGATTTTCACTGTGATGTTTCTGGGCTTGACACCTGCTGTGTTATCAACTCACACATCAGCTTTTTTTGGACTGATTCTTCTTACAGTCTCTCTCATAACAACCTTAAAGGTGACATACACAAAAAGAAATCACTACCTTGTGACAAATCTACTTTCCTTTCCCCTATTTGATGTGCCTGCATCTCTCAAGAGTTAGGAAGCCTCTGTCATGGTCTAGAACAGCCTATCTGTTAGAGATTTAAGCAGGCCTGCATTGACCAGACAATTGACAGATAGATTTGCTTTCTTTCTTGTAAGGTTGTGTCAAATAGGCAGTGGGACAGGCATGAGGGAAACAGGACTGCTGAAAGCTGGAGATGCTGGAGAAGGCGCAAGAGGTTTTTAGGAGATTGACAGCTTTCAAAAAAATATTGCATTTTTTTGAAGAGGAAGAGGAAGTAACAGTAGTAGTAGTAGGAATAGTAGTAGTAGGAGGAGGAGGAATAGTAGTAGTAGTAGTAGTCCAGGGAGGGTGATAATGAGGCATGAAGAAATGTGTGAGGGCAAGACAAGAAGCCACAGAGCATCAGAAGATTCAGATAATAGGAACACAGTATGGAAGAAGGGAAAGGAAAGGAAATTGGGTGGGAGGAGTGGATCTTTTAACTTCCTTGAAAAGCCTAAGGAGGACACCAGTATCAGAGCTTTACCTGTTTGACTCTGTCCTTTTGGAGAGCCAGATATCCGGAGATTCTGCACTACAATTTATAGCTTGGGCAACCTCATTGTAAGGAAGACTTTCAGATCTACTTTAGGCCGCATCAAGAATATTTGGGAAGCCATAATATTATGCAGGAAGAAAAATATTCCAATATACTGTAGCTGCCTACTAGATATTTGATTCAAACTCTCCTTTGAACTCCAGCTTCTGAGGGCTATCCAGTGTCAGAACAGGATAATGAATGATTAATATGGTGTATTTATTATTTATTTATTTATTTATTTTATTTATTTACAAAACCTGTAACTTTTTCAAACTGGGCAACTTTAAGATGAGTGGGCTTCATTCCTAGAGTTCCCCAGCCAGCATCCTGGGAGTTGAAGTCCACACATCTTAAAGTTGCCCAGTTTAAATTAGGCTAAGATATGCTCAAAGTCTGAGGGTGGACTTGAACTTGGCTCTCTCCAGTCCCAGCCCAACCCTTAAACCAATATATCATATTTATTCTCCATCCTTATGCAGTTCAAAAGATTGAACCTGTCAACTTTTCAGTTAGCAACCTTCCTTTTAAGGTTACCCCTAAAATAAAAAAGTAACAATAAAAATATATTTATCCCAGGCACTTGCAAAGACAGATAATCAGTGAATGGCAAGAGGCCTGGAGAAAGGGGGAGAGCCACAGCCACCTCTTCTGCTGAGGCATCAGGAAATTCAAACCGCTAACATATTTCTTGAGTTAAAACCTAACAACTCTCTCTTTCAGAGAGAGTTACTTACTCATTTCTTCCAGAAAGGTTGTAGAGGAACATCAGAGTAGGTGGCATCTTTAAAAAATCTTTAATAATGCCTTAGTGAGAATTATCCCTATGTTTGGGTTATTCTTGTGGATAACCTTGGCTTTGTACTCTTTAAAACTTACTTTTCTAGTCTTGGCAGACTTTCTCTTCCACCCCCCTACTTGTTACCTCAAAAGTTCAAGGTCCCATAGCAGTTACACTAGGGATTGCTGTTAGTATTAATTAGGCTGTGGGCTTCAATGCCTTGTTCTGATTTTTTAAAATCTCCTTCTGATTATTGGGAAGTGAATATCTGGATAATAATTGTGAAGAGCCAACCAGCACCCAAAATATTGCAGCCTCCTTGCCAGTCTAAATGCTAGCCCATGGTTGAGCTTAAATACACACCTTCCTGCAGGCTGATAAGGAGATGAAGTCAAGAGATATCTCAAGCTCAAGCTGGAATCCCAGTTTAAATTCATCCCTCCCAAGCTCTGACTCAGCATTCTGCTTAGGCCAGACACTCTTTCTAATCTGTTCCCCCGTTGTTCCCTTGTTGCTTCATAAACCCTTTTCATCCAGTGGAAACCTTTTTTCCTCCCTTTTCTTATGTCATTCCCAACTCCAGGTAGCTGGCATCACAACATAAAACAATGGAAAGCTACAGTATTTAGATAATCCATTGTGGAGATTTCTCATCCTCTCCCAAAGGGTCCTATTTACTCAGATACTTCAATGGAATTTAGACTCCTTTAGAAAATATTGCTAGGATAACATAAACATCTTCTCCGTGGGAAGAGAAGACACTGCCTTGCCATCCTCTCCTCCTGTGCTCGAAATGCAGTTCACTTAAAAAAACAGAGGGGATTTGCCCAAATGTTTGCCCTCCCCATCCCTGAGCAGCTAACTGAAGACTTTCCTCCAATCAACCCATGAAACTCAACTTTATTTCTACATCTTCTGCTCAGTGGTGCGATTCAAATATTGCTGCCACCAGTTTGGTGGGCGTGGCTTGGTGGGAGCGCTTTGGACATGTGCACACACTTTGCGTGTATGTGTGCACCAAATGCGCACTTTGCACAGGTGCAGAGGTGTTTGCGCAGGTGCAGAGGCGTTCTAGCTCGTCTCCTGCAAGCCTGCATGATCCCGGTCACTTCAGCAGCTGCCACACAGCACTATTCTTGCAGCTTCAAATTCAGCAGATAAAGGTGAGTATNGCTCTTACCGGCTTGCCAGAACCAGTTGAATACCACCACTGCTTCTGCTACACTTTAGTCATTTTTGTGTGCTTTCAGACAACTTTTAGCACTTCCGATCAAAAGATATTGGACAGTTTACCTTGTCTCTCCTCTCTTAATGGCTTTTCTATGAAAAGGAAAAAGAGAGACATAAGGGAGTACAAGAGGTACATGAACAGAAGATCCTTACCATATGCTTTAGCTCCCATAAAACTAATGGATCTGTTGTACACTAAAAACCTGGTGCGGAATCTTGTCTCTAGTCATATGCCAAAATGCATTAGGAGGTTATTTTGGCTATATTCAATGGAGTCGTGTGTGGCCATATAGCCTGATTCCTTGAACCTTCCCAACTGATTCGCCACAGCCAAGAGCCTCTCCATTGCGATATTCACTTGCTTTCCTGTCTTACTTTCTGCTTGCTGTACCCTCTAATAATTCTATCACTGCAGAATGTTAAGCCGGAACTGTGTGCAGTAAAGTAGACAAAAGAGCCAGGTGGCTGAATCACAACGCTGACTGATATTCTGGGAGCGAAACACTCTCTTCCAATAAAAGGAGGTTAAAATGTAGGGAATAAAATTCCTCTGGATTTTAATGTTTATCTTAAACATTTATCCCTATACCTCAGCAGTAACCTGTTCCATTGCATTCCCAATTGTCTCTCATTCTTATATGAGTTAACACCCCTATTCTCAATATGGAAGATGAGGAATATATTCCCATATATGTAGGTGGGACCTTCTGTGACCCAAAAACTAAGCCATGTTTAGAATATTGTTCTTTATCAATCCACGCCATACAAATATTTGACAATAAAGGCAAAGATGAGGTACTTCTGTTCTACAGGTAGTATTGATCAACACCTTCCTTCTTTCTTTGATCATGCCACATGCTGGCTAAGTCTGCTGGGAAGGAGTGCCACAATTTGTTCATCTCTGAACTGATTCTTGAAGACACGGTTTGAACTGGTTGTAAAACAAACCAACAAACACATCATTCTCTCATTACTTAGTCATTCATACAAAAGCATGCCTTTGTTAGAAAAACGTGGAAATGAGAACTTCTTAAAGCAGCCATTGAGCAAGGAAGATTTTCATATCCTAATTACATTGTCTTAAATTATTAAATTATTTCAATTTTTGTACAGTTTCCTAACTTGGTCTGCAACAGCTTTGATGTTCTCTACTGTGTAACAAGTTAACATGACCTTGGGAACAGGAGTTTTGCTTCTTAACTGCTCATCAAACATTACTGGATGGCAACAGGCAACAAGAAACAATACACAGAAAAAAGGAAAAGTGGCACTTTTTAAAGGTGCTTTCATGAAAAATCAGGTGAGAGTCAGGAAAGAGACCGCACTGCATGAACCTACTTTGAAATGGATATACTATTAAGGCAATGTTTCTTGCTTTCTTGATTTATTCAGTCCATAACTGACAAACGTAAGGGCATCCACCTGATCTCAAAGCAGAGGGCACTTAGCCTGCTGGGCCCATAATGATTAGTCTCAGCTTGCAGCCCCTGAGAAGTATGAAGAAAGAAAACATGCATCTTCTCAGATCTCCATTTTCCAGGATGAATAACACAATTCATGCATAAGTATCTGGATATGATTCAAGAGGAGATAACATAGCAAACAGTAACAGAAGGACAGAGTATTTAACCCATTCTTCACCTAGTGATCTCTGCCCCCCCCATTCCTGCCCCTTCCCCAACTTTCAAAATGTTTGTTCAGAAACTCAGATACTTCATTTAGATACTGATAGAGGTGGGGGGTTTGTAAAAGAGGAAGAAACTTGAGAGGATTATTTGGAGCAGATCAAATGCAAGGTGCACATGCAGTATATGTGAAGCAGTTGTCAGGGTTTTATTGGTCAGGATTATGGCATGCAGACTCTGAATGAACAACATAATACAGTATACCAGAAGACTGCCAATTGCCTACATTTCCCTGAAGTGGAAGATTGGAAAAGAAAAGCTGAAATGTAATTAATGTTGCTAAAATTAAAGAGGCAGCGTGCCTCGCCTAAACTTTTTGCCATGAACTTCCAATATGTGCTGAAGTGAAGGCATACTACAGCGATTGTACAATCATTAGTTTGTAAAAATGCAAAGATAGTATGCTTTGGACTGTGTAGGTGAGAATAGAAGAGTTGTGTCCAATCAGGCCAATAGCCTCTCTATCTAGTCCAGCATCCTGACTCCAAGGAAGCTCACCAGACATCTCTGGGTCGTAGGATATCAGGCAAAATCTGCCTGATCATGCTCCCCAGCAACTGATATTGGGAGGCATGCTGCTTGTTCTTTTTTTTTTCTTCTACTACTCACATTCTCAGTGTTCAGCTGACAGTGAAAACAATACTCCCTTCAGATCATCAATTAGGTCTTGGCCTGTTTTGCTGATTCCCAGCTCTTCTGATGCTATTGACTTCAGATGCCATTGGACCAAAATAATAGGTCAGATGAAGACCTTCTGTTTTGCTCTGGGCCATTGTTCTACTCCCCCCCCCCTCTGCCCCAGCACTGCTTCCAGGTGCCAAGAAAGCCATGGAGACTGGAAGTGTGACATCAGTCCTCACGTCCCCAGCTGCCCTTTGGGAAGAAACATGAGTTCTTTTATGCAGTGCCTAGAAATCAAAGTTTTATGTAGAAAAGGGTATAGTCATTATACTCCATATTACAAGAACCTGCAAAATAATGATGAAAAATGCATGCAGAATCCAGGTATCCAAACTCTTCCAGCATTTACAGCCAAAGCTGTGCTAGCATCAAAAGTTGCACTAAATAAATCTAGTTCTAGAGTTGGATTAGGAAAAAAAAACATACTAAAATGGTGCCAGTAGTGAACATACTGTAAGCCTTGTTATAAATACATAGCAGCATGTTCACCCATCTAGTCAATGCCAAAATCTTTAAACAACAACCCAAAAGATGTTTGTAGATGAAACATTTGTTCTGTGGTTGCCTTGCCTCATTTGAAGAATTTTTCAGAGAGCATGAATATCATAATCATGCTTTGGAGCATTTTTATCACCGCTTCAGTCTTATTTCTTACCTTACCCTCACCCCCAAATAAGGGGAATAATACAGAATACATGTGCAGTAACTTTCTGCCTGAAAGCACTGGAAAAAGAGAAAAGTATACTTCTTCTAACCTTTCTCTAAAAGTAAGATTTTCTGTGGTATATAAAAAAGCAGAAACTCTATAGGGCACTCTCAAAATATTATCAGTAAGAGCTAGCAAAAAAGGAGCAAAGTAGGGCTAATCCACAGAAAACATCTACTGTATATACAGTAGATGTCCAATCACGTGGCAGAAATTTGATTGTCAGCCACAGCCTTCTCCAGTCTAGTGCCATCCAGCTGTGTTCAACTACAATTTCCATAAGGCTCAGCCTGCATGGTCTTGCACAGGTAAAAAAAATGCCTGAGGAACTCTCCTCCTTTAAGATACCATAAAAACAAATGCCAAATGGTACTTCATCATCTGGAAACCGGATTGTCTTCAGCCTCATGAAACCAACCATGATAACTTTATCTCGTCACAGGCCTTTGTGTGGTGATTGGTATCTAACCACATGCATTTAATCCAGGAAATAAATATGGGATTGAATGGGTCAAACATAATTTCCTGAAGTTTCTCTTCATAATCAATCAACATTTCCCCAAATGAAGAAATAATATTTTCCCCCAATCTTGGTCACTTCACCGTGTGCCAGCTTCTCTTTCAACTTCTGAATTTCACTATGGGAACAGAACTTGGATGAAAAAAGAGAATTGGGGGGAAGGAGTTTACTGATAGATTGAAAAAGGTAAACAAACTGAAATTATTATCATCTGAACAGGTGCTTTAAAGAGCTTTTTAACGAGTTTTAATCTTTGATTTTAATCTTTAATCAGTATAGTTTAATGATATTGCCTGCAAAGATTCAATAGATTTAGGAAGTGAAAACCAAGGAATTACTGGGAAATACCTGAGTAAAAATCAACAGGCGGCAGTAGGGAGCACATCGGTGTACTGTATAGCAAGTGGAACCATTCCTATCCAATGCACAGCGTCCCTAGTTTCATTGTCTTGCCAGGTATAACACAGCTTTAAAAACAATGCCCTGGACGAACAGGTCAGAACTCTGAATTAATACTTTGTTTTGTTAAGCATGTACCAAAGAAAACATCCCAGACTGGAATGGATTTGTTTTCTTCAGAATTTATGTGCCTCTAGCTGCATTTGTTGGGTGCTACTGCTAAGTTCCCTTTCCATCATGCCAGTCCCCCCCCACCCTACACACCTTTATTTATTTAGCGTATAGCACATGTTAGCCAGGGATCACCAAGGTGG
>AZIM01001498.1:89579-101856 GCA_000516915.1 Ophiophagus hannah
GTAAATTTTAATTTGTGGTTATTTATTGGACTTGGGGTTTAATTTCTTTTTAATGATTGTTATTGTTATTGTATGTTTTTACGATGTAAGCCACCCTGAGTCCCTTTCGGGAGAGAGGGCGGCAAAGTCCAATAAAAATAAATAAAATAAAATCATGATGGAACACAAGCGATCAATATCATTATGCACTTATTTCAAGAATTTCTATTCCAATTATTCATGTCAAAATGCTACTAAAAACACAAGCATCATGTAGTTTTAAAAAATTAAATAATATAATGTTAAGCAGTATAATACAGCAATGTAAGAACCTCTTTAATATTGTCCACCCACAGTCCTGCAGAATACAGCACATCAGGCAATATAGCAAGGCTGATTGGTGGCCAGTTGCAGAACCACGGATAGCTCCCTGTAAACAACTTCTTTACAGCAAGGGCTGAGACTAGAATGGCACTCTGACTGCAGAGTCTTTCTCAGACTTCACCTTTATCCTGCAAAATGGGAGCCCTTAAAGCAGTGTTCCCAGTCTTGGCTATTTCCAGATGTACGGACTTCAACTGCCAAAATTCTTATCAATAGCTGTGCTGGCAGTGGAATTCTGGGGTTTGGTAACTAATAAATTTTACTATTACTTTAAATTCATTGGATCTCACTATATTTAAAAGAACTTGATATGCCTTAGTGTTTGATTGAAAGTGATGTATGTGTCTTTCTAATTATTTCCCGATTATTGACCAGGGTTGTGTGTCTTGTCTCCTCTAATCACACTTATCTAGAAACCTAGGTAGAAAAAAGGGGGGCTATTAGATCTGAGACCCACAACAGGCTGTGAGTCCTTGTCCATAAGCCAAACCTGGGAGTGCATTCAACAGGTCCAGTTTGCATGGGCCTGTTTTTCTTTTGTGTTGACTATTTGCAGAAAAGATACTTACGAAAAATTCTGAAAAACTTAAGTGTAGAAATAAGTCTATAGAGGAATAGCAAATATGAATTATTATATACAGTACTGCCTTCTAAGCAGTTTAACCAAATCCTTTGGAAACGTATTTCTAACATTTTAATATTGTATCTTTTCAATTTTCACTTTAAATTAAATGTTTAAATTAGCTTAAGTTACCTGAATTTTAAATTAAAATTGTTTTGCTTTTTAATTTCATTATGAAACCAAGTTAAGTATAATATTATTATTTTGTAAGTGAAAATGATGAAATCATAAGCAAAAGTAATCTTATATAACTGGAAATTTTACATTCATGTATCATATCCACCAATACAAATAAAACTGTTTGTACTGTACACATTATGAGGTAAATGCAAGTACCCAGAGTCAGGAAAAAAATGAACTCAAGGTCCCAATGTAATCCTAAAACTGAATTAGTTAATGAGTAATTTTGTTCCATTTGTCCATTGGTAAGTTATTTAAACTTTTCAGGGGTCTGTGAGGCATACTGATAAATAGACTTGTGACCAGCTCACAGGGTGCTTCTGAATTTTACTGCTAAAATTACAACTGGAAACCATTCAAGTTCTCAAGATTTTATGGGCAAAGGATGCTCTGGTTCCATAATGCTAATATATTTTATTTTATTTGAAAGGATCTCTTTTTTAATTAATGACCACTGCTGCCTTTTGGAAATCATGTTCATTTTGAGATACTAAATGAAAACAGCTTTGGGATGAGGAATTATTATAATTTCCATGAGACTGTAGGCTCTTTCTCCGTATTCTACATTAAGATCTTTAAGACTGCATTAACTTTGAGAATATAGAATCCTAAGCTTTTTGTGATTATTTACATAATGAGTGAGTGATGTAGCATGCAATCCTTTTTCAGGCCTCAAATTCTCTGATTTTAACTACTGAAAATTAATGGAACTGTTTCCCACCATTTCATAATTATCTGTTCACACCTTGATCAAAATTAAGGAACCATTCTAACCCTACCTAGCTAAAAGTAGAAAGCAATACACTTACTAACAATTCTGTACCTTCACTTCTTTTCCATTTAATAATGTTAAAGAAAACTCGGTATGAATCTGTATTTTAGTAAACTTAGATATTCAAAGTCTGATAGTTCAATGTGAAAACTTTACTGTGATTCCTAAAATTTTACCAATCTCACAACAAAACCTAGTCTTATCCATCCCTCAGCTACCAAAATATATTGACTGAAAAACTTGGCAAGTAAAAGGTTGTCCACCTTTGGTTTATATAATATCATACATGATGATGAAGAACTGATAATAATTATGATATATGTCTACTTTTTAAAAATATATGTCTCAAATATATAACTTGAGAAAATCATGTAAAAAGCAATGGAAAAAATCATTAAAAGTAATAAGATAAAGTTAATATCATTACAATTAAAGCAGTGCATGAGCAGGTTTTCTCAATCCAAACCTATTGGGTTCAGTTTGCATTTCCTATACCCACTTATCTGGAAATAAACATCATTGGGCATAGTTTGCCTATTTAGAAAATGTATGCAGCTGGACATCCTACATATATAATCCTGAGTAGCTAATGACAATCCACAAAGAATATGCAGTAAATAATAAAAAATCTATCAATAAGATACAAGGCTTTCAAATGATCGTAACATAACAACAAAGCAGCATAACAGATTTGCAATCAAAATCAACATCTGTTCTGAGAAGATATTCTTAGAATTGTACCAGTAATTACGTAAAATAAGTAGATAGAAGGATAGACATTTTTAAAATGTGCATCCTTCCTTTGTTCAGATTAGCTCAATGGGCAATTATCAGAGCAACTATTTAAAGCATTACTTCACAATTTAACACTAAAACTATAGCAAGTAGCATAAATACCGTGTAAAACACAGTTAAAACCAGTTTTTAAAAAATAACTATTTATGATATGGGCCCCTTTCCTAAAACAAAATTCTTTTTATTTTTTTATAAACTTATCAAAGCCATTAACTCACAGAGCAAGGTATAATTCTACCAGGAGGAAATTCCAAAGGCAACTATCCCTGGTTCCAAGTTAGTTTATTTCTGACAATCCTGAGAAGATGGAAGAAGGCCTCTGAAGATTCATGGTCAGGTCTGTAAGGAACAAGGCAAACTTTCAAATATGTGGTCTTAACTCCAAAAGGCTTTACATCTTTCTTTCCCAACTTCTGAATGCCTCGGCATTCATTGCAGCTTGCACACTTTGCCATTTAGGTTGATTGAAATTACATGATGACATTTTGAAATTGGTATAAAAATGAATCTAGTTTATCAGTTAGCAAACATGGTTTTTAAAACAGATGGGAAATCAGAACACAGCTTATTGGCAGAATGGTTCCTTAAACCCTCCTGGAATTGAATTTGGAAATTCCAGATACTAAGGAGAAAAATCATAACATTGGAAAAACCCATTGAGCTCCAATTGCAAGCATTTAGAAAAGTTAGAAAAATCTTAACCTTTTAAAACTCAGCATTACAGAACTAAGATTCAGCTACAGTTAAGCAGTTTATGATCATGTTAGCAGATGCACAGGACCATGATGTAGATGCCAATAGAATTGTTGCCTCTGCAGTTCTTGTCCTGCATGCCATGTTTTCTTCTTAGTTGTCCTTTCTCAAAAAATCAAAATAATCAGTTTAATATTTACTTTTGAGGCAGGATTGAACCATTTTGGGGCCACGAATGTCCTTGGCTTGTAATTGATATTGCAGGAGGCCATATTGGACCAAAAGTGGACCAAAACCAAACCAAAAATAGACAACCCTCCCAAATATAATTGAATAATAACATAAATACTAAACATTATTAAACTAAGAACAATTAATACACCATATTTAATATTTTCCCTTTTTCTGAAATATTAACATTATAATTTGGTGGCAGAGTTTGGAGCTGTATCCCTGGGCCTTCTGAGCCCTGGGTTCAGACTATATAATCTTACTGAAAAGAATTCGCTGTCTATCTATCTTTGGCTCATCTTGCGTAGCATTTTCTACACAAACAGAGCGCTCTTTTGCTGGCAGAGTGCTCAGGTCACAACAGGTGGCCCCCAACACGAGTGACGTCATGCTGGCCATACCCACCCTAGTCACACCCACCCCGAAGTCAAACACTGATGTGGCCTTCAATGAAAATGAGTTTGACACCCCTGTCTTAGGGGATTTTACCAAAGGCTGATTTATCTAGATGTCAAATAATGGAAGAATATGATATGGGAACATCTTAAAATATTTCTAATGCTGGCAAGACTGCCTGCAAAATATATATTATGAAAATATTCCATGGTCAGACTATTTTGTTCATTATATGTATCTCCCACAGTCCCTTCAGTTTATTACAGCATGCCCTCACCCATTTTTATTAATATAAACCTTGTGGTTAGGCTAAGAAATAATGACTGGATCAATGTCACACAGGAAAGCTGAGTGAGGATTTCAACTTGGAAATCAATGTACCGTATCTTTTAAAGGTGTCATATTTCCAAGAACCTTTTGCTTGAATTTCTAGTAATCATTTAACTCAGGAGACATTTTTTTTTAAAATTGAAGGTGTATTTTTGTATTAGCTAAAAATGAATGAATGAGACTGAAACCTATATAAATGAAATTAAACATAATGAAGATTAATAATGAAATTAATCTTTCATGTCTTTCTCTTTTCAACATGCTAGAAATTTTAATTCAGCAGCAACTGTTAGGATTGCTTTAGGATCTATAACAAAAACCTTTGATTCATGTGCACTTGGACCTTAAAATTAGTCACCCCAGCTATAACCATAGCCAATTCTAGATGTCCTCCAAAATTGAAATGCAATTTGAAAGCTAGGACAAGAGTTGTTTGGGTTGATTAACTTGAATAGAATAGATGATATGGACTTGAATATGTTTTATAACACCACCGGTAAAATGACATTTTTACATTTCTCAATTTTTATTACATTTGTTGGAAGATGGATTTTTTTTCCTGAAATGACAAGATGACAGGAGCCAATGAAATCTAACTTAAAATACTTTTTTTTTGTGAACCTGTATTTAAAATTCATAATTGGTCATCTTAACATAAAATGTGTCAACCAACCTTTGTGCAAACCTGTGCTAAATGATGTTCTTTTATTAGGACATTTCCCTCCTGGTATTATAAACAAAAATAAAGAAAGAAGCACTCGGTGCCCAGAAGAGTGTGCTGCAACTTGCAAAAATTTCTTGATTCTTCATCACTGCCACAAAAAGCACTACTTTAAAAAAAACAAAACACAAACCCGTATCATAGACTTAAGATGTTAAATATTCAAAATGATGCAGTCACAAGATCTTTCCTTGTGCTCCTCAGTCCTATGTGGCATTGTCTCATATTACACAGGCTCTTGTTCTGCATGTCTCTGGCCAAGACAAATGCTAAATGTTCATTCCAAATGACCATAGAACCAAGATGAATCAAACTGGTGATATCCAGAATTCTGAAAGAGTTGGCTGGCCCCAAGCCTTTTGAAGTTCAAGGTAGGCTGCAAAGCTAATAGCTGACTCAAGACCTCACTTGTGATCAGTTGAGCAAGACCCTGCTTTAAGTAAACCAAAGGTACAAGCACAGCTTTAACTGTTTTGAAGCCACAGCCACAGCTACATCGAGCAGACGAATATCTAATCATGAATGGTGCAGAGTGATTTCGGATACTATGGGTGTGTGTGTGTTTGTGGGAAATACCTGTCAGAAGATTGTGTGGCCATTGATGCTTAGGGCAACAGACACAATTGCTCAATTGTGTAAGAAATGAATAGCAACATGCTGGGAACATTTCATATAAACAGAACCACACAGGATAACACACACAGGATAACACCCACAGCTGCATGGACACTTTTCTACAAATGGTGAACCCTGAACCGCACAGATTCTGCGTAATAGGCAGGCGAGCAACAAAGCAGTGAAATGTATTCAAGGGTTTTTAAACCTTTGAATCTTCAGTGATCAATACTGTCATGTTGGTTAGGCTTGGGGGTCTAGCTTTGAGCCAGGCTGAAACCAGAGTATAATCTGGATAAAGGAAGCTGAGGTCAAATGTCAGTTTCCGTGCCTTGTTAATTGCAAGTACCATATATCGCAGTATTACTAAAACTTTGGACATTTTTGCTAGCTTAAATTTTAAGATCTTTACTTTCTAACATCCAGAGAGGTGCCCCAGTGGGTCCTGGCTATATATTTTTCTGCAGACTTTTCCCATTCAGATATTTCTTTATTTTTCATCTCCTGCTGCTAGTGTGCATTGTACACTTTCCATTCTGGCCTTTCTGCATTTGTATAATTATTTTACTTCTGAAAGAGAGCAAGGTTGACCATGCTCTAAATATTCATATACTTTGCACTAATTCAGACCAAACTGGTACATTTTATGATTTTTCCTCCTCCTCTGACAAAATAGTTGAGATGCCCATGATTGTTTCTCTGGACAGAATGGAAGCAAAAGCTGACATTGAGCTCTTCTTTTCACAAATCTTAAGCTGCTTATCTCCTGTGATGAAACTGTCTAAAATGAAACTTGTTTAGGAAATTGTGTTCTGGAATCCAATCATTTTTTCCCCCAGCTTTTGTTACCATGGCCCCGATAGGAGGGTTTTCCTGGGATATTATTTATCACCTTGCTTTCCTTTCTATGGTCAGTTCTTTGAAGATATGTGATTTCTATTGATAGACCTTTTATATGACACCCCCTTTCTGATTCCTCCTTATACTAAACACCCTTGATCTGATGTATCGACTAGCTGAGGAGGGTGGGGTGGAAAGAAAGCACTCAATTTTTCTTTTTCTTTCAGTTATTAGGAAGGAGGGGGGAAGTGGCAGAGCTGTTGTCAATTTCATGCGGGTAGGCGCTCCACTGTTTTCATTGGTCCACTGTGGAAGATGCTGTCAGGAGGGGTTAAGCAGCCAGTAGACAGCTTGCAACGACTATGGAGAGCAGTGACCAGTGACTGAAGGAGAATGAATTCCTGCCTCAGCACACAGGAGCCAGTTGGAGATGAGACATTTACTTTCAAACTGCAGCAGGTGAACCAGACAGCAGCACTAGGGCCAGCACAAGTTTCAAAACACAACTTTTGCTGTGGAACAGGGAACACTGCGCAGAGATTATTTTCGCAGTGGTCTCAGGGTGGTTGTGGCTTGTGCAGTGCATTTTTGACCTTGATAAATACTCAGCGGGCTGTTCTTGAGCCAGGATAAGATAGACATGTGTAGGACATTGTGTAGGAGATAGCTCACCTGTGAGGGAAAATTCTTTCATAGATATATTATATGGAAAGGGGATGTGGGCATTAGGATGGATGGATGGAATTGGATGGGTTAAAAATTTTGCTTTTTGTATTTGATAGTTCATTGATTTATGATTCACGTCTCTAAAGTGGCCCAATGTCAGAATGATTCTGGGTGGCAAGCAGAATTAAAACCAAAGATATAAAATATCAAACAGAATAAAAAAAGAAAGAAAATGGAGATCCTGTTGAAACAAACATCCACCAACATTTTGAAAAATCCTCCAGTATATCTCACCTGCCTTTCAAACTGACAGGGTTTACAGATGATCTGCAGTAAGACAACCCTCCTCAGATCCTCTGCCTGATATACAACAGTCCATAAAGAATATTTATGTATTTATGTTATTATATTTTTCATTTCTGACAAGTTTTTAAATATTTAAAATTTGAGTGACCAATCCCAGCTTCTACTTACCTGAGGTGTTGCATATGCAGGTTAAGAGCAACATCAATAAGGCTACAGTAAACTCCAACAATGATCCCTTCAGATACGTTGGATTGTAATAATTTCCAGGCAATTTTGATCTTTGTAAATTATGGGAAGGACTGAGCTTGCATATGTTTTCATTTGTTACTGCAATCACTCTTCCACAGACAAATGTGACTCAAGATATGTCCTATCATCTCCCCATCCTGTAAACTCAGATGCCAAATTCAGCCAAATTATTTAAAGAAGCCAATCAAAGTTCAAAACAAAAGCTTCTGTCACTGTATAAACATATATTAAATAATTAACAAACTGGATCCTCATTTATGATAGGAAAAAGCATCCACATTTCCCAACCTTCCCATGTTTAGCCATTTCTATATTGGCTTCTTTGTCTCTCAGTTTATTTTGACTCGCTTTTTCCAGAATTAATCATGCTGGTATCCTAGTTGTTAGAAATCATGTAGTGAACAAAAAGTCACAGTATTATATTGACATTATATCTGTCTCTATGACATTCTTTGATGGAGAGTGCGTATGGAACACAACAAAAACTGTAATAGTACTTTTAAAAAATATATTCTGAAAAAAAGACAGCTATTTGTAGCACTGAAAATATGTGGGGGAAAAACACCTCTGGAATAGTTTCGGTTCATCCCTTTTAGTAACTGATGCTGGATGAAAGAGAAAGGGCATTTTCCAATACATTGACAGGTTCTCAGACCTCCTGATAAAAAGGGGGACTCTAGCAGTTGTAAAAAGTGGAGTGGCAAAATAGGAGTGTATCCAAATGCAAGAATTTATTAGCATTAATATTCAATTTTACCTGGTGGTATGCATTACCTGGAAGTGGGCATGCTATCTAATATTTTTCTAGGGGCCTTTCCAACACATTGTGCTGCCTTTCTCAGAAATTCAGCCATGTGTGTCCGTGCGTAAGTAAACCAACACTCCGTAGCCTGAACTCATTAGCTTAATTTCCTTCCTCTTGCTGTTCCCATGTGTGACAAATAAAAAGCAATATCTATTTTTTTTACAGGTTTTATCCAGAATGTTAGATTACCTTTCTCCTTGTTAGCTATGCATGTGATGTACTGTATCTCCATCATAGCTTTATGATTTACTACTCAGATAAAGCAAAATCCATTCAGGGTAGCCAATAGCATTTACTCATAGCTTCTGCGAATTTAACTGATGGAGAACTTCCAGGAACCAACAAATAAGGGCTCTGTGCACAAGAATTCTCATTACCCTTTTGCAGCATTACCTTGTAAGGCACATTTGAAACCTCAACATGGTAATACTTACCCAATCATGGGGCCCTGGTCACCTTTTCATTCTTGGGCAATTTACTGGGACAAAGTTCTCCACTTCTCGTCCAAACTAAGCAGGACTAAACATCAGCTTTGGGCTTTATATAAAACATAGGTGTGCCAAACAGTTGTTCTGCTATCTATAATGTACCCCTCCATATGATCAGAAAATTATTTTCATATTTTATATTTCAATATGTAATTTCCATATTTCCAGAACTTTATATCTGAATGTTAGTTTACTGAAGAATGCAATTAATACACCACTCTTTCCAAAATCTCTGCATCCAGTTACAAACAAATTGACATACCAACTCTGCGAGAATATTTAGAATCTGAGAGCAAGATCTGTTTTATTCAGTTTTTTGTAGCTTATTCTATAAAACCTTTGCAGCTGAAGAACATAGTAAAATTACTTCAAATAAAACATTGGAGTAAGCAGTTTTGTGAAGTGTCAAGATATATATAGAGAAAGTGAGGTGAAAAGCCCACAAATGCTAATCACTTTGTAAAGTAGAAACACTCTGGAAAAAAGTTGTTTTTTTCACTAAAGGTAAAGATCAGAAGTTCAAGGCTTACTGTGAACTGGCAAGGTGACTCTCTGATCACACATAACAGTGGCCATTCCTAATTCCTAATGGCCACTGTCTGAAAAACACAATATCTGCTTCAGTTCCTAGAAACTAGAGCAACAAAGTGCACTGCACAGGAAGTGGATAGTATTTACATTGAAAGTTGGCAGTTGCATCACCAATGTTTAAATTCTTTGAGCATGTCAACAAACATGTAAAGGTAGACCCTCTTTAAACTTTAGAAAAAAGTCTTTAGGCAAAGTCCCCATGTTAAAATGATGGGTCCTTTTATTGATTAGCCAGTCATCAAACAATATAGAACATGCAGATCAACTAGTCCTAATTCACCCACTGAGTTTTCATGACTTAAGATGGACCTGAACCTGGGATTTCATGGTTCCAGTCCAACTCCTGAACCAATTTAGCATTTGTGAATGGCAGACAGAGCAAATGAAAGGGGTAAGCACAGGCTAAAATTGCTCTTCAGCTATCCCTCTCTATATTAGTTCATACTGGAAAGATTCATACTCTTGAGCCCCAACTATGTTTTCTGAAATTAACAGTATTATGGATAACTAAGGATTTTTCACTGAAGGATTACAAAATTGATTTTCATTTTGATAATTTGATAAATTACATGCCTTGTCTCAGAAGCCAAGCCACCACCCATCTTTTCTCCAAACTTTTCCATGATTTTTGAAGTGAATTCACAATAACTTCTGAGTTATCTTTCCCCCGTATTCATAACAATGTAATCATAGGCATGTTGACAAGTCTAAAGATTCCAGAAAATGTCATCTAATCTACATTTGAATAAGCTACCTTTAAGATGGTTCACAACTGATTGTCTCTTGATTCTACTTGTAGATTCCATCCTTTGGTACCTCAAGTCATAAATAGGGCGGGGGGACGGTCAGTCTTTATGTCTTCTTCATAAAAAAGAAAATAAATATTCTCAACAAACATAATCCATGCATTTATCTAGACGTTCTTGTACATATTTGTCTAACAACTTCCCCAAAATATCCATCCTGGTGGGATAAAAATAATAATATCGTACTGAACCTGTCTGAGAGGCTGTATTTATTATGGCATGGGCTACAAACCTGCGTTCTGAAGTATTCAATATGAGCATTGGAGGTGGGGAGGGGTGAAAGTAAACCATTTGTAAAAATGAGTAGGTGAACACCAAGACTTCAGAAATTCCATTAATACAATCTGAACAATCAATTTTGGGGAAGGGGTAAGGAGAGATACTGGATCTTATTACAATTTCCAAAGAGATTCATACTTAAAATGGCTTTGAGGTAGATGTGAAAGTGCAGGGGGAAATGCATATATCCCTTATACTTTAGCACAGGAAACTGTGCTGGAAGGGAAGAATTATTCAGTAAAACTGTAATCCAGAGAAGTGAAATTAAGCTTGACTGAACTTGCTTCATATTGATCTCAATGTAGTGAATAAAACTAGGAGAAAAAAACCTTGGAAAACTGTGAAAAATCTGATCCTTGAACTCTTAAATGAATTTGTGTGATAGTTTTCCTTAGATATGCACAGGAGAAAAAGACTCAGCGTAACAGTTATTCATTGAAAATGGAAAAATGCTAACAAAGAAAATGGTGATCTCACTTCCTATTTAAACTTAATATTCTCTTTAAAAGAGTATGCATTTCAAGGGAAGGACTACATCTTGAAAGACACAGAATATCTTTGAATGAACTTAAATCTGCCTGGGTAATTAATTGAATCCTGGGACCTAGGAAGGGACTTGTTGATGTCCCAACTGCATCTTAATGTGTTATTATTGAGAAAACTTATTGGAAAGCACAGATCTCATCCTTATCTTCAAATAAGGGAAAACACGGAGTCAGAAAATTCTAGAGCAGATTGTAAAATGACTGATCTATAAGCATTTTAAAAACAATGCATCGATTACTAAAAGTTAGAGAGGGTTTGTCAGGATTAAACTTTACCAGACTATTTTTATTATTATTTGATAGCTAACTTGGTTATAGGATTACAGGAATGATTGTATAAATATGATAAGATAATGGTTAGCAAATTAGTTAAGTGTGACCTGTATAGCATGACAATTAACTGGATGCATGGTTGGTTTTCAAAATTGTATTTCAGAGATTAGCATAGTTTCTCCTGAAATCAGAGGGTAGTGTTGGGAAGACTGCTACAGGAATTAATCCTGCAGTCTGTACCTTTCAACACTTTTTAATGGCTTAGATGCAAGAAGTGAAGAGATTATCTCACTGGATTTTTCATGTTAAATTCATCATTTCTTTCTTTTGCTTGAATACAATATTATGTTAATTTCTTTTCCTCTGCCACTATGTTTAAACAAGCTAAGTAAAATCATGCACTGTGTTTAGAAAGTAGAGCTGTCCATCACAACATTACATTTTATTTCCTTATATTTTACATAAGGAATTTTGCATGTGCACATGGTCTCTTGGTTCCTTTGAAATGTCAAAATTGGTTCAGAGTAAATTTGGACTACTTTGAAGAAGCTTTATTCAGTTCGGGTATTATGTATATTTGAACCAGCCTTAGTTCAAACTATTGGATTCATTCACACTCAATGTACACCCTTGATTTTTGCATTATTTATTTATTTATTTATTTATTTATTCGACTTATATGGCCGCCCTATCTCCCGAAGGACTCAGGGC
>AZIM01001498.1:164400-177446 GCA_000516915.1 Ophiophagus hannah
TTAAGAAATTTGAATCCCACCCCTGCCAACTAGACTTGTGTATATTTACCAAATTCATTATTATGCATTTGTCTACTAAGCGGGGGTAGGGAGAAGCTATATTTTAAACTTAAATCAGTGTCAATGAGAGAGGAGTAAAACTCAATCCCTCTCCTAACTAATCCGATTGACTATATTTTCTCCTCATACGTTTTCACTACTAGTGAACTAGGGTGTAGTAACTATAAGAAGGAATCTCTGCTCATTTACTCTTGGCAGTCATATGTGTCCTTGATCATGATCCAGCAATTCCATTTTTTTTTAGTTTGCTTGAATTACTGAATGTTTAGTTCACATCACGACAGTGTATTTTTCATTTGGCTTTAATTGTTTGTGTTTTGCAATGCAAAGCGTACTGGCTGCTTTAGCTGGAATCTTTTTTTCCGACAGCATTGCTAAATAAGGAGTTCTCAACAAGACTTTTCTGGGAAGCCTTTCTTTCTCTTTTCAAAGCACTATGCTTTCTTTTCTGAAGCATCCAGTTGCAAAGCAGAAAGGAGACAACAAATCTTAGGAGAAGGGAAGGACAAAGGCTGAGGAGGCCTCTTACTTTGATCTGTGAAACAGAACCGCTTGGACTAGGCTGAGGAATTCTGGGAGTTGAAGTCCACCCATCTTAAAGCTGGTTGAGAGAAACTGGCTTGGAGAATTAGGGCACTTTCAAACAAGGATGCGGGTCATTGGATGGAGTCAAATGTACCAGGTCAATATGATGAGGGCACAATTGAGGTGACATTGAGAGATCCTTGATCAGATTTCTTGCTCTTTTTCTTTAGACTCTCTAGAAATGTAATAGCAGAGAAAGATTATTGGTTTTTCATCCAATCTTGTAAATCATCCAATCTCACCCAACTGCTAATGTGTGTAGCAGCTGTAAATAAATGATTTTTATTTAGGAAACTGAAGGGGAAAGGAGTAAATTCTCTTCACCTATTCACAGAGCCAAAATTTGATATTCCCTGTCTCTCCTTCTGTCTCAAACACACACACACACACACACACACACACACACACAAATAGGGAAAATATACTTTTAAAAGACTGAAAGGTGCAATATTTCAAGAAGGACTAAATAAGCTAAGTAACCACCACTTATAGGCTGACAACTGGAAAAGACAAGACAAGACAAGGAAGGCCTGGAAAGATAATTTTTAGATCATGAAAATATACGCAAAGTTTAGTTGCAACATTTTCCAATATTTTGCTGCAAGATTTTTCCTTTACACATCTCTGCCTTATTTGTTAATTTCCCCCCCTAAATCTATGTTTCATTGGCATCGTATAAGCCTGAATTAAAGGCTTGATCCAAGTTCAGCACCCTCATTCAAGCAGAAAGAGGAGAGCAAAAGCCACTCTGTACTGTGTAATGAAGGGTTTAGGCATAATAGGCTGACTTCTGCAAGAGGTCCTCTTATTGTCCTTGGGTTAAAGGCTGGGCTTTAGGGAATCTCATGTGAGACCAGATAAAAGTACCTCAAAGGTTTTCATTAGGACACACCCAGCTTAAAAATAGCACCCCAATGCCAGGGTGGGACAGTCGTGGGACAGCTATTTTTGGTAACGTTAGTTGGTAACGTTATGGCTCCTACCCAAATAAGAGTTGAAAGGGAGGCCAGAAGAGAAGCTCTTATGGTGCAGAGAAAGGCAGATTCCAGAGGGTGAGCTGGACTGGCCCACTGTAGCAGAAACCATCAAGGGCTTTGATAATATGTAAGGTGTCAGAACATGATGCCCCTTCAGTGGCATGAAAGAGGCATAGATTGCAATAGCAATAGCACTTAGACTTATAGACTGCTTCACATTGCTTTACAGCTCTCCCTAAGCGGTTAACAGAGTCAGCATATTGCCCCCAACAATCTGGGTTCTCATTTTACTGACCTCGTTAGAATGGAAGGCTGTGTCAACCTTGAGCCGGTGAGGATCGAACTGCTGGCAGTCAGCAGAATTAGTCTGCAGTTCTGCATTCTAACCACTGCACCACCATGGCTCTTAATGATGAAAACAAGTGAAAACAGAAAGTAGCATCATCACCATCACCATCATAATCCTAATAAAAGACTGAATTAGCAAGAACAGGCAAGGCATTCTTTGGATTCTGCTAAATGAGTTGGGTCAGCTCTTGTAGAGGACTAGAATTTGCCCAATTTTCTTTGCAGGACCACTGTGATCTTCAGAACACATTCCTACCGATGGCATGATGGAACATTTGGCCTTTGTTCTATACTGAAAGTCCAGGCATTGACCACATCACCTGCTAAGTAGGGATTGGCTGTCCCCTGAAGATTGTTGCAGGTTTGCAGAAAATGCCTATATGAGTAATGAACTCTGTAATGTTAAATAACCTTGCCTCTGAGTAAAGCACATGATGGTTTCTCAAAGACAAAACTCAGTGATTCATTGTTTGTTTGTTTAGATCTTAGTGCAGCAAAATTTGAAAAACTCTTGGACCTGCTCTCTAGAAATATAACAATTCATTTTCATCTTGGCTCCCTTCCAAGAAACATTGCTTAAGAATTGTTTGTGCCCAGCCCAGAAGTTCCTCAAAGATTTATTGCAGCTAATAGTCTTGCTGTGCTTTAGAAAGCACATTTCTTTGGCTAAAAAGGCATCTGTATGTTGCTCCAAGATAAAATTAAATTAATAATGACTTCATTGGTTTATTAAAACACACATGGTGGTTTCAAACTTCTTTTGAGAAAAAAAGTACAGTGTAGCATACCTCAAAACAAAAAGTTCTGTGCTCATAAATATTATGTTTATGATCTGGCTTCCAAGTGAACACACACACACACACACACACATTTAGGTCTGTCAAATCTGGTAGTCTGAGGCAATAAGAGTTATTTTGTTGCCCATGGTCCTGCTGTCTAGCACTTCTGGAATATGTAGTCCTAAAATATCTGAGGTGACCAGCTGGGGTAAGAAGATATATTTCCATTGACTGTAGGCCAAGACACTGAATAAATACAATTGCTGGATTCAAGAGCTACATTATGGCCCATTAGTCAACAAGGACATACATTCAGGCAGTGAGGGAAGGAAGCAAAATTAATTGTAATTTAATGCAAACTTCTCAAAGCAGTTCTAAACAATGCACAGATCAAAACTGGGTCCTCTCCAAAATATGCATTTTTCCTAAATTCACAATACATTTTTACAGTTTAAAAATCCATGCAAAATTATGTTTCCATATGCTGTAAGAATGATTATTAAAATACCGAGAAATGAGTATATTAGGAGAAGGTGAGTACAAAATGCATCTATTTGACAAAGAGCCTAGAGAAATTAATACGGTAAGAAGTTTCATACAAAGTCTGTCTTTAAAAGCAAACCAAGATAAAAGTGAGAGTCAATAAACTGACTGGGGAAAGGAGAATCTTAGCAAAATGGAAAAGGGTTATTCCCCCACCCCCCAGCCCTCTCTACAGGCAGTAACAAATGAATGGAGGCAACCTTTGAGGTCATCCTTGAGTTGGGTGAAGGATAGCAAGTTGGATGAAAGGCGCCAGGCTGCTGCAGTCTTTCTGTGGCCATTCACAATCACAGCAGCGATAAAAGGATTTGCTCCTTTCATTGCGACAAGGATTAAACACTGTGAAACTAAACTCTTCCACTTTCCCACTTGATTTCGCCAACATCTACTTCTTCATCTCCCATCAATGCTTTTAAACTGAATAGGGCTTCCTGACTGCACCCAGGCTGATGCTTGCTCCTCCTTCTCAGATAATCTACCCCCACCTCCAGCCCTCTATTCCAACATTCAGAGCCTCTGCATTCCTCCCATTGGCAACAAGAGCAATCAAATAATCCGCTGATCTGCTTTTCCTGAAGGAGAGCTTGGAAATTTTTAGATGCGTGGAGTTAACTGGCATGGCTTCCTCCTCCTAATGGGATCCAGGCAATGTCTCTTTAGGACAAAGCAGGGGAATGGTGTCATCCCTGGTCATTCTAACCTCAAGATGGCCTCTTTTCAGCCTCAGGAACTGGATCTCATGTCCCAGCCACATTCACAGTTTTCAGTGCATTTGCCGGGGGAAAGAGAGAAACCACAACCCGTGCTCTGCAAAGCCACAGCTGATTAAACTTTCTCCCAGAGCAAGCTATATAAAGCTCTTGGCCTTGAGGGTGCAGTTTTTCTTTTGAAAAATAAGTAAAGGTATCTGAGTTGGGTGGAGAGGGGAGGATTGGGTTCAAATCACAGATACAATCTATAATGTGTTTCTCTTACTCTCATTTTTCAGTACTGATTGTTCTGCTGTGGCAATTAGCTGGCTCCGATCATTTTTTCTTTTCTTCAGAAGTGAGAGCGTATAGTTCACAGTTGTGGTTAGTACACAGGAAAGTTGGTTATGTCCATAACAATTCTACTTTCCATATCACCTTCCCCTACAGCTGTAGTAGTGTCTATACGTGCAGTAAGAGAGGTAAAGGGGAGCCTAGAAGGGTGGACACCCTTCCAATTTGAGGCTGGGAAATAAAAGTGATGGTATGAACTGCAGATTCTGTCCATTTATTTGTTTGTTTGTTCGTTATTAATTATCCCACGTTTATTATTTTATAAATTTATTATTTATTTATTTATTTATTTATTTATTTATTAAATGGATTATTTATTTATTTATTTTAAATTAATCATTTTATAAATAACGTATGGCGATGAACATATCCTTCTTCCTCTTATTTTCCCCACAACAACAACCCTGTGAGGTGGATTGGGCTGAGAATGGTTTTCCCAACTGGTTTTCATGCCTAAGGTGGGACTAGAACTCACAGTCTCCTGGTTTCTAGCTTGGTAACCCTCTGCCCCAACCACTAAACAAAACTGGCTCCATAACTTAGTTACAAGAAGAAATCAATGAACAAACACACATACACACACACACATTTACTTAAAGTATTTGTATTCTGCTTTTTATTATTACCTTTATTGTCAGAGTACAACATGTGTACCATGAGATTGGCTGAGCCTCCCTTCGTGCACACACACACCCTCAACACAACTCACAGTGAGGACAGAAGTCCCTAACCCAGTCCCAATCTTAGTACACTATGTGATCTTGTTGTATAATGCACTGGTCCTGCAAGTGTGTCATACTATGTTTTCAGTCTAATGCAATATTTCTAAAACAACTAACAGTTTTTTTAACCTAACCTTCTGAAAGTTTCCATAGTTGTGAACAGAAGCTTTAAGTTTGATTTTAAAATAATAATAAAATTATTGTTCTGACAAGATGATAAAATGAGAATGCAACAATGGAAACTATTCAGTTACAAAGCAGGCCCTAAGAGAGTCCTGGAGCAGGTGTTGCTCTGCCAATGCTGAAGGGAACAAGACAGGAGAGGACCAGCAATTATTCCTAAGAAAGAATTGGGATGCCACCACTGAAGTCCTATTGACCAAGGATGCTTAGAGTTATACGTAGCGCAAGACAAAATATGGCATCCCTTCCAATCTGTCTTCCCCAAACACTTTTTTCAAAATTCCATTTTTTTCTTGACTATTTTTATGCTAGTTCTCTTGGGCAATGGTAGCCTCTGTATGTTACGGAATTCAATGGGTTTTAAGGTTTCAGTACTTTTGATTCCACTTGCAGGAAACTGCTCTGGAGAAGATCCCATTGACTGCACTCTTGGTGACTAGAGGGATTCTGGAAGTTGAAATTGACACATCTTAAAGTTGCCAAGGTTGATAAATTCTGAGCTAGAAATTTAAATAATAATCCAGGGTAGAATAGGGGGAGAGATGTCCCACTGTTGTTTTCTTAAGAGCCTGGGGCTCAGAAATATATTAATTTCTCTTAAGGTATCTTACATCAAACATGCATGTTTATTCATGGAAACTAAGTAAAAACAGCAGCAACAACCACTGAAGTTTGCAATGATGGCACATGGCCTTTCTAACTCTTTCTATTTCTCTATCAGTTACCATGGTAGATAATATGGTATATTTTTTATTTTATATTGGAAACCTTTCATGTTCTGGTGCCTCACTCAAGGAAAGGGTTTTGGAGAAGAATTTTGAAAGCATCCAAATGCAAGTAGATAAATAAGTATCACTTCGGTGGAAAGATAATATTTCCATGTTTCCCAGCATGCTCTGAACTGTAGTGTGATGTCATGCTGGCCACATGACCTTGGAAACATCTTCGGCTCAAATAGCTTAAAGAAACAGAGATGAGCATCACCCCTTAAACTCATCTATGACTAGCAAAATAAAACCCGCTGATACTTCTTTATCTTTTTATTGTAGCACAAAAAGGGTAGCATTTGATCAGCTCACAATTGCTTTTATTTGAAAGATACTAAAGTGAAAGATTTAAATCTAGATTTTAGGCTACCAAACATTCATAGTGCAGCCTTGCTACAGTTTTGCGGCTTCTTCCCTAAGCAAACCTGGTGGAATTTTAAAAGACAAGCAAATGTGAAATCATAACCTTTCACATCCCAATTTTTCAATTGCATGCAGTTATATTTTATTCAAACAACCATTCTGTTGAGCTCCATAATCTTTATTGGTTCCATTTGTTAACCTATCATACATTTGTTTCCCCCATGATGCAGATACGGTGTACATGAAGAAATACTCCAAGAGAGAATTGTCTCATACAAGATACATTGCATACATCAGGGACAGATAATTACCCAGAGCTGGTAGTGGGATCCTACCTTAGTTGCTCTCTGTTTGGTGGGTGATCGCATGTGTAATGCGTGCATCCTTAACAAGCCAATCAGGTGAGAGAATGAAGAAACAAAAAGCTAGGAGCAACCCTCCCACCCTCCCATGCGCTTTTTGGTCTTTTATCCTCTCAGCTGATTGGAGGCTTTTTTTTTTTTTTCTACCGGTTCNTTTTACTACCGGTTCAGCTGAACCAGTCCGAACCAGTAGCATAGCACCACCGCCCAGATCCCTTGAATTACGTTACTCTTAGATCCTAATTATTTCCCTGGTGTGTGTTTAGTTTCTCTTTGAAAACCCTTTTTTCCTATCAGGTATATTTTCTTTTTCCAGCATTTACAATAGCAATCCAGAATTCTCCAGAGCTTCATGCCAGCACTGGATGAGAGGATTCCATCCTGCGGATGTAGTATGTGCAGCTGAAATTCCTACTGAGCCAAAACAGGTTTCTTGAAAGCCTCAGTGATTCTGAGCCTGCCCTCTCCAAAATGCCTCCCCCCACCCAATAAGAGCAACAAAACATGCAATAACTGTACATGCAAAAGCAGCAAGATCAAAACCCAACTTACAAATGTTCCCTCCTTATCCCTTCATTCCAAATGCATCTTCTCCCCGATCAGAATCGGAATGTACGTTCTTGCTTGCCAGATTGCAAAGGTCCAAGGAGGAAACTAATCAAGGAACTGATATCATGAAGAGTCACTTAAATGAATTGGTACAGATTTCATTGTTTACGGTTTTATTTCCTTCTGCAACTTACTGCAGTCTTTCAACAGCACCTTCAGGATGTGCTGGACTTTGCCTCCATTATCTGATGAATGTGGCCGATTTGGAATTTCTCTGGAAATTCTAATATCAGATAATTACAACTATGGTTCTTTTTATGAAATCTCGACATGTTCTTGTTCAGCTTAGTTCAGCTCAATCAGTGGTTCTCTTGCCTTAAGTCTTAATAATGGATTATTAACTGCTTTTCACCCAACTTACCAGGAAAATATTCTGAAAAAAATCTACTCAGGGTGTATTAGGAGACCCAACTGGCAGGTAGGAACCAGGCATATGATATTTATGGAACCTTCACACATAATTAACTAAAGCAACTGCCTGCAATAAAGACTAATGATTTGCTAATACCTCTCCTCCTACCATATTTAGTTACTGATAGAGGAAACAGGCAGACCCAAAAGGAATGTTGTAAAACTGCATGAGTTGTTTGCATACCACATTGAGATACAAGCAGGTGGAGCTTCCTCCCACGTCTGGCACCTGGGACTGCATTTTAATCTTCGTTTGGAGTTTGCAAAACTGTTCTGCCCTTGCTGAGTTAGCGCCCGCTCTCACTTGCTGATTGCTTCCTGCATTCCTGTAAATGAACTTGACGGCATGTGCTCTGCCAGACTGTTCGTACAAGCAGGTTGTCTCAAAGAAATGGTAAATAAGTAAAATAATTGTGTATATTCTGGTTGCTGCAGAAAATGTTTATTAAATAAAACCCATCTGTTGTGTGGTTTCCACTTTTTCTTCCAGAACTTATATATATATATATATATATATATATACAGAAAGACCAATAGACCTTTGTCCATTTTTCCAATGGATTGGCAAGATATAAATCAGATAATGAGTCACAATTCATCATACTCTTTCTTATTGTTGTTTCACAGCTAAGCATCTTTATATGAACACTTTGCTCTGGTTTAGCTTGGCTCTTTGCCTTTAATCTCTTTCCCTCCTCATTCCCATCTCAGCCTTCAGCACACAATCATTCCATCACCCATGGTTTGACCTTCGCTTAGCACAATATCTTAAGATCAGTTGAGTTGAACTGTTGAATAATGGATTGAACTCTTTCTCTTCCCAACATTTCTTTGCCAGTGTTCAGCCATGTCCCCTCTGTGCATTTTGCTAATCAATAGGCATCCGTTTGAAAGTGCCCCACCCAAACCTGGAAAACCATGGCCCACCTTGCAGATCTAGACAGCAACAACAAGGAATATTACTTTGCAATAAAACAAAGCAAACATCGGCCCAGGAAATAATACAGTATTGCAATGGTCAGATATGGTATGATTTGCATTACTGTCTGGTTTAGAAACATTGCTGCTTCAGACAGGAAGTCAGTGCAGAGAGTGATGAGGATGGCAGAAAAGATTATTGGTAGTTCACTTCCTTTTATCCAGGACATAGCATATAAGTGTTGATTGAGGAGGGTCCACAGGATTGTTTGGGGTGCTACACATCCTCTTCATGACCTGTTTTCCTTATCCGAAGCAGAACACCACATTTGATCATAGTTTTGTTCCATATAGCATCAACCTTGTGAACTCTCAAGTTTTCTCTTTCTGCTATGTATTCAAAATGGACTGTAATGAATGTGTGTGTGTGTGTGTAGGTATATACATATGTGTGTATAGCCTGTGTTCATATGTGCTATGTATGTGTATGGACAGTGGTGGGATTCAGCTGGTTCACACCAATTCACACGAACTGGTACATAATATTTTCTCCAGTTCAGCAAACTGGCTGATCCCGCCATTCCACCATTGGCTGGCCTCGCCCCACCCCTCACTCCTCTCCTCCCAGCCATTCCTCCCCTGACTGACTTTTTGCCTAGGTTTGTCCAGCTGTCAGGGAGGAAACTGACAGGGGCCTGGGGAGGAGGTAGGCCTGCCATGGCTGCCAGTGGGTGGGGGCCGCCAGGGACCACAAGGCTACTTTGCCNNNGAGGAGGAGGGCCTGCCAGGGCTGCCAGTGGGTGGGGGCAGCCAGGGACCACAAGGCTACTTTGCCCACATTGCCCCTCTGCCAGCTGGCCCTCCCATGTCTGCCCGCTGGCAGGTGCCTTTAAGCCAAATGTGGCAGGCCCGGAGCGGGTCTCCGTCCCTGCTCTCGGTCTTACCTTCGTGGGCAGCTACAGTGAGAAGAGCAGTGCAAGCCCATGGCCTGAAAGCCTTGTGGTCCCTGGCAGTCCCCCACCTGCTGGCATCTCCGGCAGGCGAGGCACCTCCTCCCCAGGCTTCATCCATTTCCACCCCCCCCCCTACAGCTGGACAAACCTAGGCAAAAAGCCAGTCCTCTCTGCTTCTCTCACCTCCACAGGTTCAGGCTGACAGTAGGGAGGCTGGAGCAGGGGAAAGCGCATAGAGCACATAGAGATCCAGGCCCAGCTGAATCCCCCAAGCTGCAATCCCAGCTCCAGCTCCACTGCCACTGCCACTGCTTCGGGAGCCAGCCAGCCTAGCCCAAGCCCGCTGGACACTCTTTTTTGTTGTTGTTGACTGAAGCACTAGAAATATATTAACAGTTCACTAATAACTGGGGGTATTATTTTCAAAACTAGAGCATTTTTTAAAAAACTAGCTTTTTTCAAAATGTCTGTACAACTTTTATTTACGAGGGGAAGGGGGAGAAGCAAGAGGATAGATCCTTGTCCAGTTTCTTACATGAAGCCATCAGTTCATTTTATGGTCTTGTGGAACTTCTGAGGCCAGCCTCCTTGGCTTTTGCCTTACATTCTCTGATGATGCAAGCATACTTGTTTCCTTTGGCACAAATCCATATCTCTTTCCATATCATCATGACCGTGCTTGGGACTTTCATTAAAATCTATTACTGTACTGTGTCATTCGTAACTGGACTCTCTGAAAACACCCACAAATTTCTCATTGATGTTGCGGGTGGCAGGACAACAATACTAAGAGACAAAGTTTACTGCACATAAAGAATGTTATTCTTGACATTGCTGATGGACCCGAGTCAACTCAAACAATAACACTGGCAGCTCCTTTGGCCCCTCACAAAGGTCTGCTTGCTTCTCTGTCTCTGACATGTCATGCTGAAATTGCATATTCCCTGGAGAGAAACAGGGAAGACTTTTTTCCTTTTTTTCTATACTCACTAGACATCTATAATCTTCCTTCATTTAACTCAGGCAGGGTGCAATTTTTTGGTCTCTGCATTATGCCCAAGGAGAAGAAAAATAACTAACATCTTTCACTGGCCATTACCTAGTATTTATAGTTAATCCACAGCTATATCATTAAGTTCTTTCATGAGAAAAGAAAGCTATGTGATAAATATGATTTCCTCCCAGAGCCCATTCCCATGTGAGCACAGGAATTAGGATTTAGCTAATCTATAGGTTTCCCTATTCAGCCCCAAGCATCCCATCTTCACATTTCAGTGCCCCTTTCATTTGCAATCTCCTGGACCTGTTTCCCCTCTCCCCTGTCTGTAATTGCCACCATGTCAGTTGTTCTTTCAGGGTGGGAAAACTCAACAGACTTGATTGGGATCATTTCCATGGGTTACAGAAATCTTGTCAGAAAATGTCTGAAATATTAAATATGTTCGGTGTCAAGACTATTATAACCAGAGTTTAACTGAAATTGCAATCATACACAAATGCAAACTCATTTTTCTTGTGACTGGTTATGGTATCAGGTGACAATCATCAACATATAACGTGCCTGCTCTGAATGAAATAAGCAATATAAGTATGCGGAAGATTAAAAAAAAAAAGGAGAAGAAAAGTGATTTGACATTCCAAACCTTCTTTATAATGGGTAGATCGCAATGAGTGATGGGCAAATATTGGCCGAGTTTACCTATTACTCTAATCTTTTACACAATCAGTTTGATTTATGGTGTGACCCAACTATGGATGTGAATCCAACTATCTGCGGCTTTTTAAAGAAATTATGCTTAAGCAAAAGCCAACAACTGCTATGTTAGACTTTTTTTTTTCATTTGCTGAGAAAAATCACTTCCCCTATAATATTTTTGAGCCTGAGTCACTGCCTCAGGAATCACTGGAATAGAAGACTACCTCTCTCAAATCTGTCAACAAGTACATGAAATCAATGTCAATGAAAACAGAACTAGCTCTTGCCACTGATTTAGATCTGTAATGAAAAAGAAACAAAATAAGATTCATCCATCCTGTTCCAAAGGTGCTTTTTCCCAAAAAACAACAACTGGACTTTCTTGGAGTTTTTAAAAAAATGTTTCGCCTTTCATCCAGGAAGCTTCTTCAGTTCTAACTCTTGAAGGTTCTTGGGTGAGGAGTGAAATGTCTTCAAAGCAAAGAAAACCAAGAAACACCTTTGGGACCACCATGACATGGATGATTGAGAATCTCTCTCCATAAACATTCACCTGTCCCTTGGAATATTATGTTGCTCATAGAAAGCAACATGGAAGAAAAACATCCTGAAAAATCAGTGTTAAGGGCAAGTTCACACAAATCTGCTACATAAGCCAATGTTTTGCTAGGCCAAGAACTATGAGACTAAATAAAAAGGATGGCCCTGAGCTTCTGCTCTTTCCCTGCAGCTGATTTTTCCTACCACACAAAATTTACCCACTAATGTTCAAAAGCTGATCTGGAAAAAGAAATTCAGGAAGTAACTTAACAAAAAATAGTCATCTTATGGATTCATATCTTATTAATCATAATTTGATTTTTTAATTTGATTTTTAATCCCACCTTTGTTACTCACTTGTCTAATTTCTTATTATTTCTATTACTTTTCTTACTTTCCCTTCCTTTCTCTCCTCCCCCAAATCATTTTATCTTTTTAAATCCCCACTGAATTTACTCCTAGGAAAAAGCTCGCTGTACACAAGTCCCTTCAAAGAAAATGACTCTTATTACACAAAATTTGCTTCAGCAAGCCTTTAGCAACACTAGCTCTCCTCCATTTGTATCTCACTATTTTCACTGAATAAACACATTGCAACATTGGGTTTAAGTTGAGCTTGCTTTATGAGCCCAGTCAACTGAGCTTAATTAACAAGCAAGCCTTGATTTTAAAACTGCAGCTTACGAATCTAGATACAGGCTCATCCCTCTCCCTCTCCCAATTTTTTCTTCTTTTCTAGTGTAGTTTGCCTCCTCCTTTCCCCAACATTATGGAAAGATGAGGAAGAACTAAATCAAAACAGTGGGAAACTAATGCAGGAGCTGAAATATATGGAATGTCCCAACTCATTATTTTCAGGCAGTAACATTCCCAGCAAGCAACCACAACAATCAGATCTGACACCAACTGGAACAATGGCTTTCTACTTCCCAATCTTATTTCCCCCTACGCTTCTGATGTATCTCTTGTTCCATACATAGGTTTCCAATCACACTTATTATTAATACCGGAGTAAGACAACAATTCTGCAGCTTCCTACCATTTCTACAAATAATTTGGTTCAGATCCTCTGAGGATATATGAAATAGCAACATCCTTCTTATACTTTAACCTTTCCAGTTGAAGGCAGTTAAATATATTTATTTATTTATTTATTTTATTTTGTCAAGTGATTATAAGATAACAGG